>CABHPP010135193.1:0-56441 GCA_902168425.1 Peromyscus attwateri | reverse complement strand
GTGTGTGTGTGAGAGAGAGAGAGAGAGAGAGAGAGAGAGAGAGAGAGAGAGAGAGAGAGATATTAGAGATCCACATATACATGGGATACATACTCATATATATATTAGAGGATTTACTAGTTTGGGTTCATTACATAATCACAGTCAGGGCTGGGTACTCCAACATGGGCTTTCTGAACATTGGAGAGACAAAAACCCAGTAGCTGCTTCGTCCAAGGGGCTGGATGCCTCTGCAGTCTTGACCTAGTACTGAAGGCCTAGAACTCCTTGGAAAGCCACTGATCTTTAGTCCATGTTGGGCAGCTGGGGAAGCAAAGTCTGATGTTAGCAAAGTCTGGCCACTACAGTGACAGACACACTTGCTTAGGAGAAAGCAAAGGCAAGCAGGTGCCACTGCTCTTCTCATGGACCTCTTTCTATCTGGGATGCCTGGTGGAAGGTGCCAGGCAGGCAGGCAGGGCTTCTCCCCTCCAGAAATACCACTGTAAACATGCTCAGAAATGTGACTCTAGCTGGGTCTAAATTTCCTCAAGTTGTCAGTCAAGACCAACATCATACAGGTTTTATCAAGCTGCTCTACAGCCCCCATCCGCATCTTCTCAACATGACTTCCTGTTTCCTGCATGATCTGCCATCTGCCTCTTTGTCCACATTCCATTCCTGCCATTCTTCCTGTTCGCTGTGGTGTTCATTCTCCTTGAACCAGAGTTCAGAGAATATATTCCCCTTTGTCTGGCTAACTCTACTTACCTTTTAAGAAACAGCTATGGACGTTTCTGGGAAGCCTTCAGGAAGTCCACAGGTAAGACTAAATGTAGTCCATAAGACAGGAGGTTCTTAGAGCCCTGTCAAAGGGATGCACTGTTGGAATGCAGAATCATGTAGAGGGCTCAAGAAGTCACAGGCTCTTGCACTGTTGTAGCTTCTGGGGTCTGCAGAATAGAGAGAATATACACTATCTTAATTCCCCTTTCAGGCCCTCAAAGTAAGTGTACAGTATCTATAGTCCTTAACAAATGATAGGTTAAAAATAATGCTTACACAAAAATTTGCACATCCCTCACTGCAAGAATACCAATTCTACTTAAAACGTTGCATATTCTTCTTATAATGTTTAAGACAAATGATGAAAACCTGTAACCAAAGGCCTTTGACCTTTGATTTACTGCTTTGGATCTGTGAGTGGCAAATGGAAGGCACATTTGATGTGGAAGGAAATGATTGAGATCTGCCCTGTGCCTTCCTCATCCTGGGCACCGAGGACCAGTGCCAGTGGGGGAAACAAGGCCCAGTAACTGGTTAAAACGAGCTGACAGAGCTCAGGATGAGGCTTGCCAAGCTGGCGGACAAACTCTCGTTGTCTACCGAACAGTTAGGACTTGTCGAGGCATCGTGTGTTTAGTGGAAGCCCCTGCGCCGAGAAAAGTGCCTCAGTATTAGGCTCGCACCACGGGAAGCACAAAGAGGTCACAGTATATTCGTCTAACAGACACCTCTGTTAAAGGGGCTACTTATCGCACGGCCATTGTGTTGTTTATTCGGTAGCTCCTCTGCTTAAGAACTGCATGTAAATCGAATGTTTGCCAGGAATGTTTCCTTATTGTTTTGTCTAATTAGGTTAGAGAGACTTTAATTTCTAAAAATGTGTCTTTAAAAATCTAGGGGGTTTAATTAACTGGGAGAAACCATCTTGTACTTTTTTTGGTGTTGGGGATTGAACCCAGCTCCTTAGAGCTGCTAAGTATGCTCTCTGTGAATGAGTTTGTCCCCTTATCCCCTATTTTAAAATTAAAATTTATGGCCTTCTTTTATGCAAAGGATTTGAGATGGCATCTCACACACCATTTTCACTGATTTATTTTCAACAACTGCTTATGGGTGCATGAAGTGAAGTGATGAAGGAAAATAGAAGTGAAGAAGTAGGACCAGGATAAATAAGTAACTAAAGAAAGACCAAGAGAAGGAGAATAGACAACCTCCCAAACATGGCAGCCGTCATAATAACAGCAGTGGTGAACACAAGTAAATGCTCTGGTAGGCGGGTGAAAAGTGGAACAGGGTTACCACATTCTGTTCCCAGTCTCCCCTGCAGGTCAGTAAGGAAGAGCAAGGGTTTCTGTTCTCTGTGACCTCACCCCTCACCAGGGCTCAGGTGGGCCAGGTGACTGCGATGTTGAGTGTGGCTGTCCTTCGGGTGTTTCAGATGACTATTGAGATTTCAATGTAAATGCTCATAATTTTACTAACAGAATCACCATCTTCCCCAATAAGTAATTTCCTATTTCCTGAGCATGTGGCTGGATTCCACTTTCGTATTTTGCTCATCTCTCCCTTCTTCTTCTAAATGCTGTGGGTGCTGCTTGAGTGGGACCTCTGTTCTCCGTGGGTGCCCTCCTATGTATGTTGCTATAGGTCTGTTCAGAGTGTCTCTCTGTCTTCTTCCATATGCTCACCACTTACTCAATAGGTCAGTTTTTCAGTGTCACCTACTGCCTCACCACCCCGAATGCTCCCACCGCAGGTCCCGTCAAGCATGGCTCTGAGCATTTTTTTTTTCCCTGCATACAAAACCCTAACTTCTTAGCGTGAGCTGTAAAGCTTGCTATTGTCTGGCCACCAGCTACTTCCTAGGGCATCCACTGCTCCTGTTCACACAGCGCTGGTACGGGTCCTCGAAACATTCTTGGGTTTTCCTAATTCTGTGTGACGTTCCTCACTGGATTTCTTCCCCACCTAGAATGCTTTTGCTTTTCCCATTCCTCCAATTTTCATCCATTCCACTGAGCTTTTATCCGGTGTTTGCTGTGTGCTTAAGAAATACAGCAGCTATCGTCGGTCCAAGGATGAGAAAAAACAAAAAACAAAACAAAACTAAAACACCTGTCCAAAGAGCTCACAATGTATTTGGAGGAATTGGTTAGTTGAAATTAAATATTTCTTTCTCATCTGTTTTACCAGCTTGAAATGACTTTTTTCATTTTTTAAAAAGCCCCCACCTGTACTTTTCAGCTAGCACTGTGGATGTCCTAGATATGAACGGCATGGCTTGGATAAATATTCCCCCCCCCAAAGCTCAGGTGTTGGAGACTTACTGCTGAGAAGTAGTGGGACCCTCGGAATGTGGGACCCATGGCAGGGAGCCAGGCCCCTGGAAACACATCCTGGAAGGAGGGATTGTGAGTCTACTCTTTTCTGTCTTTCTCCTGGCCTCCTGGATGGCACAAGGTGAGGCCTTCCCCTGCTGGGTGTTCCTTCCCTCACCACAGAACCTAAAGCAACAGGCACACTTGACCATGGCTCCAACCCGGCCCCCCCCAGCCCTTCCTCCTGATAAGGGGTGCTTGCGTTTTCTAACAGTGGTGACAAGCTAGCACACTGCTACTTAACACACACTCTCTTTCCAGTGCTCTTAACAGTTTCAGTCATCTCTCTAGTCCCCGGACTTTTAAGTGATATGTGTACCTGTACAGGGAGTGTAACCTTTACCTCACCCGGAACTCCACACACCAGGGACGGAAGAGCTGGGAGTGGTTGGGTGGTGTGGGGAGATGGATCTTGTGGTCAGGCCTCCCCAAGGAGCAGAGGGACTGATGGGGAAGTTGTGAGCAGCTTTAGACCAAACTTGTACCCACTTGGAAGGTGATTAATTAAAAAATTTAATATGTTTTTGGTTAGTCCATTGTACACAAATCTAATTTCACCTGGGAATAATGAATGTATCATATTTAGTATCTGATTTCAATGTTACCAGGAGGCTTGGACCTACATACTTGGGCACCAGAGTATTTGTTACATGTGGGTTTGACTTTTTTTTAAAATTATTTTTATCTTATTGGTGTTTTACCTGTATGTATATATGTGTGAGGGTGTTGGATTTTGGAGTCATAGACAGTTGTGAGCTGTCAGGTGGGTGCTGGGAATTGAACCTGGGTCCTCTGGAAGAGCAGCCAGTGCTCTTAACTTCTGAGCCATCTCTCCAGCCCCGTGGGTTTGACTTCTACATGTAGTTTTTTTAGTCACATGTCACACATTTGACTAATATATTTATATTTGTCATAACCTGTCATATTTATCTATCAATGACACCACAATTTTAGGATACACATTGTCTAATACTCAGTTAAAAAAGAAAATCACTGTCGGTTAAACTAAGATATAACGCTTTTTTTAACATTGGAAATTTTAGTTTTATATCTATTGGGAGAGCTTTCAGATTTTATAGATTATGTAACGATAAGATAAAAATGAAATAGATTATTTCCAGGATTTTCTCACATCGACTAACTTTTATGCATTACCCTTCAGTTCAAATGTAATAATATCTGTTTTGTCACCCAGTTCTGCCAGACTGTAAAGAATTTCATTGGTGAAGCACATTTAACAGGAGGATTTACTGCTTGAGCAAGAGGAGGGTCATTTCTTTTTTTTTTTTTTGTTTTTTCGAGACAGGGTTTCTCTGTGTAGCTTTGCGCCTTTCCTGGAGCTCACTTGGTAGCCCAGGCTGGCCTCGAACTCACAGAGATCAGCCTGCCTCTGCCTCCCGAGTGCTGGGATTAAAGGCGTGCGCCACCACCGCCCGGCTTGGGTCGTTTCTTAAGTGATGGGATTTCTTAGGGCTGACTATTTAAGTTCTCCCCTGTACCCTGGGTCTCATCCACCCAGGAAGGGTGTCCTGGCAGCTTCGGGCATGCCAGCCATCCATTTTCTGTGTGCCTCCCTCAGGCCCATGGTGGAAATCAACCCCCCCCCCCCACAGCACTTGGTGTCAGGCCAAGTGATTTTTTCCTGTTTTCATCCTCAATACTGCAGTGTGCACATTGCATGAATGAGTGGAAGTTTTTAAGCAAGAAATAGCTTCATGACAGTACTGTTTGGAATGCTAGACCCACTTCGGATGGCATCTCCTCAGCCATGTGTGACTGAGTTAGAGATGGCACAGGGTAGGCAACTCTTCCAGCACAGAGGAAGAACAGCTAGCTCTCTTCTAAGTGTTTCTTGGCAACTCAGGCTTGCTGCATCCAGCAACGGGTAGCTTCTCTCCACTGAAAAACTAAGATTTTGATTTTCTATCTCGTGGAAGAGAAGGAGTGAAAGATAGCTTTATACAATTTTGCAAACTACCATTTTGGGGCTGAATCCTCTCCAATGTGCTTTTTTTTGGGGGGGGGTATGGTTTTGAATATCATATAGTTTAGTGTTTTGGCAAAAAGTATTTTGTGAATGTTTTGAAGTAGAAATCATTTCTTTTCTCCCTGACTGAAGGTGTGTGAACATCCTTGGCATGTAGCCTAAGCGCCATTTCCTTTGCCCTTACCATCTGGTGCTGCCTCCTCAGTCCTCAGGTCCTGTCTCCTGCTGCCTCCCAGCTTGGCCATGTAGAGCCTTAGCAGAGTTCAGATGTCCTGAGATTTCCAGTGTGTGGGTTGCATTCATTCAGAGGCATGTCTTTATGAGAACCAGGAAATGAAGCCTGTCACTACCAGCTGTCAAATGGTGCTGATTTTACTATGGAATTCTTCCTCTAAGTCATATTGTATTTTGTTTGTTTGTTTTGTTTTGTTTTCATGAAGAATTCTTGACCCAAGTATTTCTGGCTATTCATTTTCTCTTTTCCCATTCATTTAATCACAAATATATTCAAATTGTGACTGATGATTGTCGGTTTTCATTGAGATATGATGCTGGGTTATCGCAGCTAAAATAATTCTCTGCTCTGTCTTACTATTGTTTCAAAATTTAAAGTATACTTAAAGGCAATGGACATTTCCTGCTACCTTTAGACAGAAATCGACTGTTACCAATTACTCTCACTTTAACCTTCCTTGAGCTAAAGGTGGAGACTAAGCTGTGGGCAGACTCGAGTTAATTTTTAAATATAGAAAGTCCAGCCGGGCGGTGGTGGCACACGCCTTTAATCCCAGCACTCGGGAGGCAGAGGCAGGCTGATCTCTGTGAGTTCGAGGCCAGCCTGGGCTACAAAGGAATTCCAGGAAAGGCACAAAGATAAACAAAAAAAACAAAAAAAAAAAAAAAAAAAAAAAAAAAAAAAAAGAAAGTCCAAGCGTACCTGTAGCTTTAATTATAGTTTATCATGTTAGATACTTCCTCCATCCACTAGATCTTTGGGTTGTAGGGCTGCAGTTGGGCAGCGTTGTCAGGAACTACTGGAAGTATAGAGCTAGTGCAGGTAACACAGGTGCCCCTGGAGAGCAAGCTGCAGAATTAGCCATAACCACTTCTGATGGCTTCCTGTAGGAGTTACTTACATACCAGTTCCTCTGGTTTTACGTTTGTCACTCTGAAAATATTATTAAATAATGATATCTGCTTGGCATAGATTGCTCTTTAGATTCCTGACTAATTTAAAGTAAAATTGTTTCCTCATTTCATGGCTCTGTCTACATCTTAATTAAGAACACATTATTCGGGACAGAGAGGGGGAGGCAGAGCTGAAGAGATGGCTCAGTGGTTAAAAGCACTAGCTGCTTTTGCAGAGGATGTGGGTTCAATTCCTAGCACCCACATAGTGATTTGCAACTGTCTGTAACTCCAGTTCTAGGGGATCCAATAACTCTTCATGGACTTTAAGGACAACAGGCACACATGGTACACATATGTACATGCAGGTCAAATATTTATACACATAAAATAGAAATATCTATGAAAAAAGAGGGCTGGAGAAATGGCCTTGAGGTTAAGAGCACTCGCTGCTCTTGAAGAGGACCTGGGTTCAGTTCCTAGTACCTACACAGTGGCTTACAAACACCTATAGCTTAGTTCCAGGGCACCCGATGCCTTCTTCTAAATCCCATGGCACCAGGCATGCATGTAGTGCACAGACATTTATGCAGGCAATACTTGTACACATAAAATAAAATAATAAATCTAAACAAGAAGAACACTACTGAAAGTAGGTTACATGTGAAACCAGATATAAAACTAATGTGTGTATGTTTTCATTGTGGTCTGATGACTGGGGTGTGGTGATATTTTAGGATTTGTGTTACAGTGGGGAATCTTGCTTTTTTGGGACCTCTGAAGTCTGCTGTGTTACTGTCTTCTCTGGAAAGGGCTAACCCTTGTTCTTTGAAATTTAAAGTCAAGGCATGATCTTTAGTTGAACACGTATCGTAATCATATCACTTTGCAAAATAGATTGTATGTCAAAAGCAGCAGAGAATGTTCCCTGCACTCCAAAGTTATATTCTTTGGGGAAAGATAAAGTATGAAATAATGATGTACTGCAAACAGCACAAAGCTATGGAAGTAAAATGCTAATCTGAACATAACCAGGCACCCAAAGAGCTTAACATGGTGCAGGCAGTCCAACAGGAAATCATCCACTTTGGGGGGTGGTGCCCAGGCGGAGTTCTTGAAACAAGGGGCATCTGAGGTGGCCCTACAAGTGATGGGAGTTGGGCAGATAGAAAGGTGTAAGGTGTGCCTGGGAAAGGAATGGCTTAAATAAACACTCGGAGACACCAGAGAAAGTCTGGACTTTTTAGATGATTATGTGGTAAGCCGGATTCTAAATGTGCTTAAATGTGCTAAATCAGAAAATTTCAGAGGACATTGTCAGAAGTACAGCAGCAGAGAGAGAGGGTCGGGTGGGATGGGGGTGGGGTGGGTAGGGGTTGGGGGGTGGAGGAACCAACACACACACACACACACACACACACACACACACACACACACACACACACAGAAGCAAGAGACACTGTATACAGCTAAGTACTTGTTGCTTGCCCCCTAGAGCCTCAAGAATAGGCATGCTATTTTGACAATTCCAATCCCCAAAGGGCATGTATGTCAGGAACCAGATTTTTCCAACATGTGCAACAGTTCTTCATAGTGTTCCAGACAAAACAAAGTACAGTTTTCTCTCAATCTATATGATTGTCGCATTCCTAGGAAATTCAATATATTGCTGAAATCCTTGGTATTTATTCATAAAACAGAGTTAGACTACAGCTTAGCTCATTTGCCCTATATGAATATGCAACAAAACATCAGAAAACCCTGTGGGATATGGGTACCTGTTCAGTGCACAGGGCTGCAGGGTGTTTTTTTTTAAATTCAGTATCCCCCCCCTCCCCCCCACGAGCTGAGGACCAAACCCAGGGCCTTGTGCTTGCTAGGCAAGCGCTCTACCACTGAGCTAAATCCCCAACCCATTTTTTTTTTTTTTTGCATTCCTGGTCCCACAACTTCACCACGGATTTCTGTTCCACTTCCTACAACCATTGCCCTACTGGTATTTCAGAGACTGTGTAAATTATATACCCCAGTTCCTCCCTTTTGTTAAAACTTAGTGTTGTTTGGTTTATTTTTCTCTGCCAAAGAGAGCATTTAAAGTTATTTTCTCTAGGGAGATAGATTCTATGCAGTTAACAGTTGGTGAATCCTTTATTTCTTCAATTTATGTGACAATTGCTAAGCCCCTACTGTCTGCCAGGCAATAGAGAAGCTTTGGCCTCTGAGTCCTGTAGCCCACTGATAACTTATCTGCAAAGGTATGTGATAAGGTGTGCTGGGAGAATTTGAGAGGCATGACAAAGCTTTGCAGAGGGGCAAGGAAAGGCCAGGAAGGTGACAGAATAGATCACAGTTGAGTTAGAGTCTGAAGAATACTTTTCATTTAACAGGAGTTCAGGAATGCACTACTTTGTGACAGAAAGTTAGTCTTCAAACCTAAACCACAGAACTTTGCTTTGCTCTAGGCCCTAAATCCAAAGAAATGAATGAAAATAACTAGAATTGTAGCCCAAAGAAATGAACGGAAAATAACTAGAATTGTAGCCACTCTCCTCTTCCACAACACAGACAAGCTTTTATTAAGTGGTAAGGTGGTTTGCATAGGAATGGTCCCCATCCCCCAGAGACTCATGGGTGTGAATGCTTGACCCATAGGGAGTGGCACTATTAGGAGGTGTGCCCTTGTTGGAGGAAGTGTGTCACTGTGAGTGTTGGCTTTGAGGTCTCATATGCTCAAAAGCTAGGCCTAGTGTGGCAGTCTCCTGCTGCTGCCTGAGGATCAAGATGCAGAACTCTCAGCTCCTTCTCCAGCACATGGACTGCCTGCATGCTGCCATACTTCTCACCGTGATAATGGACTCTGAAACTGTAATCCAGCCTCAAAGAAATGTTTTCCTTTCTAAGAGTTGCTGTGGTTATGTTTCACTGCAATAGAACACTGATTAAGACAAGTGTGTTCTCAAAGTATTATATGTAAAACACATTTTGGCAAGTTAAATGAGGTGAAATTGGGTGACCTTGAATTTTACCTGTAATCTCCTTCCCATTTTTACTCCTTAAATTTTATTTTAGATTTATTTTATGTGTATGAGTATGTTGCCTGCATGCATGTATGTGTACCATGTGCATATCTGGTGCCCATAGAAGTCCCCCAAAATAGGTATCCAGATCCCCTGGAGTTGGAGTTGCAGATATTGTCAGCTGTCATATATGCGGATGATGGGAGTTGAACCTGAGGTCCTCTGGAGGACCAGCAAGTGCCCCTAACTGCTAAACTTCTCTCCAGCCCCCATTTTTATTCTTGGAAGAGGTGGAGCTTACCAGTGAACTAGTTAAAAGATGATGCTAAAAATAAAATAAAGTGACGTAGATATGAACTAGTTAAAAGATGATGCCAAAATAAAAAAGTGATGTAGGTATTAAACTGTGAACTAAATAATCAAGTTCCTGAAAATTACAAAAACAGGGCAATGAGGCCTGAAAGCATTGTTGCCATGACTCCTGTTTGCCATGGAGAGTGAAAATGTCTCTGTCTTTGATTTCTGTCCATCCCCAGCCCTGCTCTGCTGCCACCCCAGTGGTATGCTCTTATTAACCCAATTCCTTGACCTTTAGCTACCGAACCAAAAAATTCAGATTAGAAAACTGTGAATCGCCTCATTCATATCTGCCTGGCTTGGATCGTGGTTGAGTGTTATGATTATGAACAGGCTTATGATTATGAAGGAGAGTGGGCGTTGTTTTGAGAATATCTGCACGTACTAAGCACCGTTGTCTTGATTACTCACCGAGACTTACAGCACTCAGGGCAGGGGTGCTCAGCCCGGTCGCTGTGACTCATCATACTGCCTTTGGTTGGCTAATACAGCTCTGAGAGAATTGGGAAGATAAAGTAACAATTTCATCTAAGAATATGCCATGTGGAATTATGAAGAAGAACAAAGGAATGAGTACTAAAGATAAGATCCAACAAGCTCCCAAAATGAGAATCAGTGACAGTTTGTGAAGGTTTAATGAAATGCTTTTTAATACAAATTGGAAAAAAAAAAAGAGATGTTTTTTCCTTTAAATCATATTCCTTAGGGACAGGAGCCTTATTTTCTATTCTTTTGTATTTCTCCATGGTAATTAATGAAGGGCTATTCACAAATTGAATAATCCAGAAACATTAATTTTAAATTCTTTAATTTTTTTTTAATGTTGGGAAAAAACTCAATCTGTTGAGACACTGACCTCTTATCCCTTGAGTAGACTGGGAATTTATTCATGAAAAGATGTAACTAACTCAATTTCTTCAAACACTTAACCCACCTCTGGTAGAAGGGTCTGCTGAACTGTTGTTTTCTCAAGAGGTAGAGAAGAGACATGCTGTGATAGAGTAGAGGCAAATCTTACCTGGCCCACTGCTTTTCTACACAGTGGTAAACCCAGATTTTTCCATTCATCCTCGAAGCACAACATGGCCATGGCTTTCTTTGTCCCCCCTCCCCCTGTGTAGGCCAAAGGATAACTTGGCTTCTCATTTCTCAGGTTCTATCTGCCTTGCTTTTTGAGACAGGATCCCTCATTAATCTGTAACTCTCCAAGTAGGCTAGGCTGGCTGGCCAGTGAGTCCTGGGGATCTTGCCTGTCTTTGATTCTCCAGCACAGGGATTACAAGCCATGACACCATGCCTAGCTTTTACTGTAGGTTTTGGGGTATCTAACTTAGGTCTTCATGCTTGCAAGGTCAGCACTTTACAAGCTGAGTCATCACCCCAGCACCATTTTGGTTTTTATATCACAATTTTATATATCTGCAAAGATTTATTAGTGTAACCAGGGAGTCAGAGTCAGATTTGGTCCCAGAAATACTTTGATATTGTTGGGACCTTGCTCAAGCAGATCCTATAATCTTGATGAATATATCTCTCCTATTTAAGGTCAAGTTTTCTTTCTCTATATTTTAATAGGAAACACAAACACATAGAAAGATATATTCAGAGGAAATTCTGCATCTGATTGGATCTCTGACATAATGAAAAGTTATTCCAGCATTCCAGCTCTTATAACATGTTTGTAAAATTCCAGCACTGAATCCCATATCTTCTGCTAAGAGTGTATAGTTCTGGAGTAAAGTGAATGGCTTTTGTGTTACTAGCTTTAATTTTCTGGAACATCTTCATAATTTAACTTCCTAGTCCTGGTTCAGACAAAGCTTTGGCTTACCTACTGGCTTGAATTGTCCATTCTCTTCCTACTCTACCAAATGAAAGATACTGCTTTAGTTGCTTAAAGAAGTGAGGGATGGAGGCCAAATATTCTCCCCCTGCTTTAGTTCTCAAATCTTAAACCATCATAGGTTTGAGTGAAAAATGATTTCAGTGTTGAGTATCTGTGTTCCACAATCTAGAATTCTTTCTGCTACTGTTTAGAACAGTGCTTCTCAACCTTCCTAATGCTGTGACCCTTTAATATGGTTCCTTGTGTTGTGGTGACCCTCAACCATAATTTTTTTTGTTATATTTTCGGTTATTTTATAAATGTAAGTTTGTTATTCTTATGAATTGAAATATAAATATGTGATATGCAGAATATCTGATATGTGCCCCCAAAGGAGTCATGACCCACAGGTTGAGAACTGCTGATTTAGAGGAAAGAGCTAAGAATTGACTACATAATGTACTTTAATCAGGACCACTTTAGGCTGCTCTGAGTATCTGAAGGCACAGAGGTACTCAATTAGTTAAATGTTTCCAGGCAATTGTTTTCATAGTACATCACTCAAAGTTCATTTGCAGATAATAGGTGTACAGGCTGGTTTTGTGTCAACTTGACACAGGTTAGAGTCATCAGAGAAGAAGGAGCCTCAATAAGAATATGCTTCCAGCTGAAAGGCATTTTCTCAATTAGTGACCAGTGGGGGAGGATCCAGCCCATGGTGGGTGGTGCCATCCCTGGGCTGGTCCTGGGTTCTACAAGAAAGCAGGCTAAGGAAGCCATGGAAAGCAAGCCAGTAAGCAGCGCTCTTCCATGGCTCCTGCATCTGCTCCTGCCTCCAGCTTCCTGCCCCATTTGAGTTCCTGTCCTGACATCCTTTAGTAATAAACAGCAATGTGGAAGTGTAAGCCAAATAAGCCCTTTCCTCTCCAACTTGCTTTTTGGACATGGTGTTTCATCACAACAATAGAAACCGAATTAAGACAATAAGGAATGCTGTAGCTATTCAAGAAAAAAATAGAATAAAAATAAAAACATGTCCCACAAGGAATTAGGTGTTTACTAATTACTAATTATTAATGTAACTATTAATCTAATTATTTAAAAAGAAGATCAGATTTTAGGCTGGGCCTCCAGATTTTAGGCTGGGCCTCCAGATTTTAGGCTGGGCTTTCAGAAAGACATTTTAGGGCTGGAGGAACTGATGCCTTTGTCGTCTTCAAGAAGCTGGGGATCCAGGAAACCTGTATGACAACTGCTAGCTCAAAGATGGCTCCACTTGAGCCACAGCTAGGAGCCGGGAGGCAGCAGCGGTCTTCTGGAATATCCTTTGTTAGCTGTGATTGAGGGATCACTGCTGTGAGCACTATGCACTTTAGAGCCCTCTCACGGCTGCTGTCTCCACATTGCTGATGCCTTGAGTGCCTCTTCCCTCTCACTTAATGTGTCTCTAAATCCAAGTCTCCTGGAAATGCCTCGAATGGTGAGGCCTAAATTGCAATTTACCCCCATGGTAGTGCATCTTTGGTGAGGCCTAAATTGCGTTAAGAATGCTAGTTACAAGGAAGTCTGGGAAAAGAACATTTTAGTGGTCTAGACTCTGTAGTATAAGAAGGCAAGTAGAGAGATTGAAACAGAAGATGAGACACCGTTGTGGGATTTTTGTATACTATGTGAAAATGTATTGCTGTGATTGGTGTGATAAAAAGCTGAACAGCCAATAACTAGGCAGGAGGTATAGGCAGGATTTCTGGGCAGAGAGAAAGAAACTGGGAGGAAGAATCTAGGTGTGGAATTTTGCCAGCAGACTCAGAGCAAGTTGGATGTGCTGTGCTAAGAAGAGGTAACCGAGCCATGTGGCTGAACGTAGATTAAAAAAATATGGGCTGATTAAGTTATAAGAGCTAGTTGAGAAAAAGCCTAAGCTAAGGCCAAGCTTTCATAATTAATGGTAAGTCTCCCGGTCATTATTTGCGGGCTGGTGGTCCAAAGATAGTCTGATAAGAAAGTTTGCTTCAAGGCACTTTGCTCTTGTGTCCTTCCCTTTGATGGCCAGAAAATACACTTAGAATTTGGCTAAGTGAAGGGAACTATTTTCAGTTATAAAATTACTATGTTACAAAGGTCTCCAATTAGAGTTTTTTCATGCTGGGGATTGAACCCGAAGCCTTATAAACTCTAGAGAGCTGCTTTACCATTGGGATGTTTCTCCAGCCCTCCTAGTAGGTCTTAAGATAGATTTTTGTTTTTGTTTATTATCTAAGTCTCCAGAAGAGCATCTAGCAACCAGTAATTATACAGTCAGCTGTGCCAGCTGGAATAGCTCAGGTATTTTTATGTACTCATGGTCCAAATTCCATATGTCTTCTCTTTACACTTGGCTATCTTTGAAATTAAGCTTTCCCCACTGATGATATGCTAGTGCATTTAATTGAGATTTTTTTCTTGAACCGAGAACAGTAAGGAGAGTAAATGAAGCATAAGCGATATTAGTTGAGTAGCTAATGAACTCATAGAGTCTATGAAGTTTAGCTATCATATTCCCGAGTGTTTTATGAAATAAAATTTCCCCTTTATGGTGTACATAGTCAAGACAACTAGGCTGATCCAAAGTCAGAAAGGCAGAATAAACTAGAGAAAGCAAGGATGTGAGGTGTACATGCCTTCCTGTTAAACACCCTGATTTTTGAGGCCATGCATTGAATGTCTTCCCTATAGATGAAAAATTCATTCATTCCGTTACCTGGGAGGAAGACTGAGAATTATTTTTGGCTAAAATTGTAGTTATCATTTCTCTGGGACTTCGTTCTGTGGACTAGCTTTAATATTCTCATAGTGCTTATTACAGCCGTGTCTGTGTGTGTGTGTGTGTGTGTGTGTGTGTGTGTGTGTGTGTACCTGTGTGCTTTATTACAACGTAAGCTCTATACTGGGCCTTTGTCATGTTCATTGTCTCAGCACCTAGACCAGGGCTTGGTACATAGAGAGTGCTCAATATTTGGATAAATGGATGAATAAGCAGATAGTGACTAGCAATGGAATGGCACTTAGAATGCCAGCACTGTAATACAGCAGGAAATCAGCTGCCTTCTGTACGAGTGCTGTGTGCTCCTCGACAGAGGTCATGCAGGTGCTTCGTGGCAAGGCTAAGACCTGAGTCTATGTGATTTTCTGTAAACTGTTGAATAAATTGACTTACTACGACTCTGGCCATCCCACCCATTGGCTTTTTAGTTTAAGATGGAAAGAGGGAAAACTATATACCTTTAAGCCTCTTTCCAGATCAATCAAAGCACTTGATTAGGTTAGTTTTGTTTAAGATTTATTATTTATAAATGTGTATGTGTGTCTGCATGTGAGTATGTGCACATGAGTGCATGTACCTATAGAATCCAGAGGAGGGAGTCAGATCCCCTGGAAATGCAGTTAAAAGTGGTGTTGAGCTCCCTGACTCCCTGTACCATATGGATGCTGGGACTTGAATCCAGGTTCTCTGCAAAAGTAGTACTCATGTGTAAAATTTTTTATGGAGTTATTTATTTATTTATGTATATGAGTGTTTTGCCTGTATGTATGTGTGTGTGCCACACTCATGCCTGGTGCCCATGGAAATCAGAAAAGGGCATCAGATAACCTCAAACAGGAGTTATGGATGATTATCTTAGTTAGGGTTTCTATTCCTACAAAGAGACACCATGGTCATAGCAATTCTTACAAAGGAAAGCACTTAATTGAGACTGGCTTACAGTTCAGAGGTTTAGTCTATTGTCATCATGGTGAGAAACATGGCAGCATGCAGGCAGACATGGTGTTGAAGAGGTAGCTGCTACACCTGAATTGGCAGACAGCAGGAAGAGAGTGAGACACTGGGCCTGGTTTGAGTTTCTGAGACTGCAAAGCCAACCCCCAGTGACACACTTCCTCCCACAAAGTCACACCTACTCCAACGAGGCCACACCTTCTAATTATGCCACTCCCCATGGTCCTATGGGGTCCATTTTCATTCAAACCACCACAGTTGTGAACAACCCTTTGGGTGCTGGATACTGAACCCTGGTCCTCTGAAAAAGCAATAAATATTATTAGCTGCTGAGGCTATCTCTCTAGCCCCTCTGGGTAGTTCCTAAATACCCTAGAAGAGTTTTCTGTTGAGCAAGATAAGCATTTCATTATTCTATGCATATGTTAGTTATGGACAAAACTCTCCTTTATTTAGGAAAGTTGATATCAATAATATGTATTTAATGTATGTCAGTGGGACAATATTTTGTTTTTCTTTATGAACATAATTTACTAAATAGGATAATATGAGACCATTGTATATTTTATAGGATTTCCTGCATAAAAAAATTACAGAGAAAAAATGATTTATTGTGCCATGTGTTATGGTCCTATTCCAGCTGCAAATAGCTGGTTGAGGATTGTTGCCAAAAGGCTAGGGGGAAGCTGTTAGTGGGTGTCCAGATGTGCCTACTATAGGAAGCTCTCTGTGTGTATCAAAAGAGCATTGGAAAGTCAGTTCTAGAAAACAACCACCAATATCTGTGTATTTATTAATAGAGTTGTGTATGTTAGAGGAAAACAGAAGCAAGCAAAATGTCAAACATTTGGAACATCTCAAAATAGTCTAATCTACAGCCTGTAAACCTGATGGTGAAGAGGTGTTGTTTATTGCCAAGGAACAGCGTTACACAACTAAGTCAGCAATACAAGCTACAAAACCGTATGTAGAGTGTGGCAATATTTTTATGAAAACATGTGGGTAAACATGTCTGGCAAGGTCTAAGATAAAATATTCACATTGACAATTAATGGGTAGTTTTTTTGTTTAGTTATATTAATTTTTTTAAATCCAAGGAGCTCATAATACTTTTATTATAAGAAATGGCTAATGTGCATTTTCTCTGTAAGTTTTTCAACTAAGATATCTGTTCAAAAATCTCTCCAAAATATATAGTAAAGCGTGAATAGTAAAGCAAAAACAATAAAACAAATAAAACCCCAAAGAATGTTATGTGCTTTTTATTTTTCTTCTGAATTTCAATAGACTTATGGTAAGCTTGTAATTTATTGTAAATTAGTTTTGGTTGTGAATAAGATTAATTTTGTTGGTGCATACCCCAAATCTCAGACATAAGGATACCTTTGCAAGGGCACTTGTGATACTTACTGTTCCATGACTCATCTCTTTTGTGTCATAATAAAGGTTTGGTCATGTTCTGTAAATCTGCCCATCTGCCATTTTCATCAATTAGATGTGAAACAATTGCATACTTCACTGATTTCTTGCACAGAACCATGAATAGCTACTTACAGAAAGATGAAATTTACGATGTGACCCTGGATATCATTAAAATTCTTTGTTATGATTGTGATTTTGAATATACATTAAGTATAATGTAGACTAGACTTGAGATGCCCTCTGTCCTTTCAGTAGCTTGAATGGCAAAGAAACAGACAGTGAATGATGTTACTGAGAAGGATTGTTCTGCTTAGTTTTGTCTTTTCCTGTAAGACCAGTGTAGAAGGCCTGAAGGGTATGGTTATCAGTCATAACTGGGTAAAGTTTTAGGACTAAAGTTCTCTGATTCTAGGCAGAAGGGCCAGGCCAGGGCACAAGTGGCATCATACAGCCAGAGCTAGACAGCTGGAGAGGCCAGATGAGCTCATTAGTGAAGTGTTATTCTGGGTTCCCTGCCACATGTATGGACAGGTCCATGCAGAATGAACTGTGAATATCAGCACTCAAGATCACACCCCAGTGTGCCACAAGCACCTTTGACCTCCAGGGGCTGCTGATGGGGAGAGATCCCAGCTTCAGAAACATAGTGGAGAAACAGGATTCACGAAAGGATTTGTCTTACTTAAGTCTCCTCAAGAAGGGTTAGTTAACCAGTACAAAAATGTTCTAGAACATTTCAGACCCAAATCTTCAAAATGGTTCATTTATAATAACTCGTGAAGATTTCTTCTTAAAATGGATTCTTACCAAATTAAAACTATTTTCAGTTTTATTTTGAGATAATTTCAAGCTGCCAGAAGTTCTTGAGGACAGCATTGAAACAAACCCTGGTTTGTTACAATATCTTTGTTATTCCATCTCTGTCCTCTTGAGGCCTGACCACTTGAGAATCAGTGATCAGTACCACGCCCTTTCCTGGTAACCATGTCAGCATGCGTTTCCTAAGAACAGCTATGTTGTCTTGTGTAACCATGTAGATGTGAAGTCTGTGTTCAAAACTTACTTTTGATCTCAATAATATTTTTCAGATAATCCTTGCTCTTGCCTAAGGTAGTCATAGCCACACATTATTTTGTTGTCCTGTCGGTTAATACTTTAATTTAGAATAATTCCTTAGTCTTTTCTTTCCTGAAGTTGGTATATATTTAAATGCTTTAATTAGTTTTTTGAGAATGACTATTGGGCATATTCATTCCCTTTTCCAACCCCACCCAGATCTACTGTCCGTTCCCTACACTCAACTTTGTGTCAGACAGTTGTGTTTATTCTATATGTATACTTATTAATCCAACTTCTGACTCCAGTTTTTCTTTGAAAGCATATTTTTGTAGCAGGCTTTCTTTTGGGTCACCAACCACCTCCCAAGTAAAGACATGGAGACTTAATATTAGTTATGAATGCTTGGCCTTACCTTATGTATATCCCATTATCTTTTTAAAATTAACTTAACCTGTTTCTTTTTATCTACATTTTGCCTCGGGCTTTTTACCTTTCTTTCATTCTATAGGTCCTACTTTTCCTGCTTCTTCTGTGTCTGGTTGGCTTGTGGCTGCCTGGCTGGCTGGCCCAGGGTGTCTTCTCTTTCTCTTCTCCAGGAGCCTCGATTCCTCCTCCTACTTATTCTCTCTGCCCTCCAGCCCAACTTATCCCTCTACTGCCTAGCATTGGTCATTCAGTTTTTTATTAGACCAATCAGGTGCGTTAGTCAGGCAAGGTAAGATAGTAATATATCTTTATTATAATTAAACAAACGCAGCGGAAACAAGTGAAACACACCTTTACATAGTTAAAATAATATTCCACAACATGTTTTTTTGTAGGTTTCCTTTATTTAGTTAGTTTGTTGTTTTATTTTTGAGTCAGGGTTTCTCTGTGTGGTCCTTGCTTTCCTAGAACTCACTCTGTAGACCAGGCTAGCCGTGAATTTAGAGATCTGCCTACCCTTGCCTCTCGAGTGCTGGGATTAGAGGTGTGTACCACCACTGCCAGGCTAGGTTTCCTTTTTTTTTTTCTTATCCCGAAGACAGGGTTTCTCTGTGTAACAGTCCTGGAATTTGCTTTGTAGACCAGGCTGGCATCAAACTCACAGAGATCCACCTACTTCTGCCTCCCATATGCTGGGATTTGACTGAGATTTCCATTTTTTAATCACAGTTAAACTGGTGTAAAATAAATATTCTTATCAGTGAACATCTGTGTTCTATCAAAAAATAACATTGTAAGGATGAATATTTTTACTCGATAAGCTACCATTCAATACCTTCCTTAAAATTATATAAGCACATGTTTTAAACACATAAAGACTTGTAGTAGACTTGATGATAAACCGTAATTAAAGGGGCGCGCATATGTGTGTGTGTGTGTGTGTGTGCGTGCGTGTGTGAAGTAAAGGTTATTTCCCAGTTTGAGTTTGGGGGCTTCTCTTTAGGTACAGGGTTATTGTCCTCTAATGATGTCGCTGTCCTGCTCATTGTGCCTGTTACATTATCTGTACTGTCAGTGGACTGTCATTTTCTCAGCCTGGCTGCCGTGGGATCACAGGATCCCGAGGGTTGTTGAGTTAAGCAGTTCTATGACTTGGCTGTCTTCAACGTTTTGCCTGGTTCCAGTGCTGATAAACTTCTTGGACTCTGGGAGAGAGCAAGGGCTTCTGATTAAAGAAATATCTCAGTTTCCCAGTGGGAAATAAACTTCTTTTTGGTTCCTCTGTCCCCTTTGGAGACTTGCAGCAAGGATGAGAGCAGAAGTGGTTGGTTAAGTTGGTTTCCTCTTGGAGTAGTTCTTTGTCCCAGAACACAGCATCATCTTCTCTGTGATGCTCTGTTTATCCTTCTGTGAGTTCTCTCCTTAGGCTGTTATTACTTCCCTCACACTAATTACTTAGTATTAATTACACACCAAGTGGCTTCCCTGAAGGCTTTACATTTTCTGTCTGTTAGAACTGTTTGCCTTGTGACAACCTATCCCAAATGTAGTGGCCATTAATTGACTCCTGATTCTGTGTGATCAGCAGTTGAGGCTGGGCTCAACAGAGTCCTGCTGAGAGTCACTCACACGCACAGCTGCTGGGTCAGCTGGGTGCCTGGCAGATGACTGGACAGCTCACTTAAGCTCTCCCTTCCTCCTGTTTTAGCCTGCATATGTCATGTGATGCCAACAGGGCTCCCAAGACCACCAAGAGGGCAAAATCTCTACAGTACAACAACTTTTCATGTTTCTGCTTCTGACACATTTGCTCCTTCCTGTTGTCCAGAGAAAGATCACGTGGCCAAGCCTAGAGTCAGCGTGGGAGGGCCCTAGCAAAGAATACAGGGAAGAGTGAACAAATAGAGTCATTCTGACAATATAACTGGTGTCAGGGTCATATCTGACCCATCTCCTTGTCCTTCTCATAGTGTTTGTCATAGGATTGATGCCGTGGAAATGTTGACTGTGTTCTCTGGATTTCTTTAGCACCCCCCCCCTTCCCACTGGATTGGGCAATCTCTGGTGCACAGTGAAGGCACTAATGGAACACTCAAGGTGTGCTCAGTTAGAAGATGCTTTACTCTTACCTGCAGATGAGAAAAGTTTGTAATGAGGACCTGGATATAACCCTCAGTTAAAAAACCAGGAGATTGCTTAGAATGCTATAACGGTTTCCATGTCCTAGTCAGGAACATGCCTACTCTGACTATTGCATTCTATCTTCATTTTCTTCCCCATGAGGTCCCTATTTATTTTAGCCTTTTTTTTTTTTTCTGAGATAAGTAGGAAGGGAGCACACAGTTGTGTTTGGCCTGGCCCTCATCCTTGTAGTCAAGACCTCTGAAGAAGTCATTGTGAAATGTCACATGACCAGAAACAGTATAACATTTGGATTTCTGTCATGGAGTTTTAGAGTGCCTTACTCTGTCTTGTGCCTCCTCATGTGGCTAGGTCCTGGGGGTGGGAGCAAGTTTGTGCCAGGATAGGTGCCCATCTAGAGTTCAGGCTCCTCACAAACTGTAACTGTCCAGACCTCACAGTTATCTCTCTAAATAGCCTCAAGCTGCTTTCGGGACACGAGTGTGCCACAGTGTTTCTCCTAAAGGTGTGCACTGTCAGTGTGAGGAGTAGCTGGTGCACAATGGGGCTGCTAGGCAAGGGATGGCACATGAGCTTTGGTGCAGAGTACTCTAACCTTGCGCTGATGTCCCCGAAAGAGCAGGGTAGAACTGGGATTCGGATGGTATAATGGCGTGTGTGAGAGGCCACTGTGTCCTGAGCTGCAAAGGCTGGGGAGGACCTGATCAAGGTTCCCACAAACTATTGAGAGCTCTGGCATTTTTCCAGAGAATAATTTGTTTCAACTTGTATGTTGGATGTTTTGCTAAGGTGAGAATGAATATAATGAGCAAAAAACTACTGCATGTACATTTATCTCACCAGGTTTCAGGGTGAGTGCATTTGCCTTTACAGGCTTTGTTCGATTATAAATGGAAATGCTGGTTGTTAATGTATGGGAAGAAAAAGTGGGCTCAAGGCCTTTGAAGAAATTACAGAGTTGTTAAGATTTCCATAAATAGGTCCCAATATCAGTACCAGGTCCACGTGAGTTTAATCTTTAAGTCAGGTGTTAACTTAATGTGCAGGGCGCAGGATAGAGATGGATGGCGAGGGGCTGGCACAGGGTACTGACTGGAGAAATATGACAAGGGACTTAGTTTCAAGAGTCCGATGGGAACCTTGAAGGTGGAGCCCATAAAAGAAAATGGACAGGCAGTGGGGGGATTGCAGTTAACACACACTTGACACATTGTTGTCTTGTCCCCCTGCCACCCCTGTTTAAAGAATCTGTCTGGAATCATTATCTTGGTAAAGGACCTTTGCGTTTGTTATTTACATCACTCTTTTAGAGTGATAATGGAAGAGTTAGACTCAGAGCTTATGATCGGTTGGCTGTGGTTTGACTTTGATGGAAGATGGAACGGAACTAGAAGACTTACTCTTTATAGTCCAAGTGTTAAGTCTCGAGGTCATTGGTAGCGAATACATGCTTAGTGATTTTGTTTCCACAGCATTTGATTAATGAGTGCCCTGCAGGCATTACTCCAGATGCATGCAGATCTCTGAAAGTGAGTTTTTTTTTTTCACCTAGAATTGTCTTTGTTTTTCTTCTTCTTGTGTGTTTAATGTCTGAAAGAGTCCCTGCACATCTCTTCGTGGAATATTATTTCCCTTTGCTTATCATAGAACTGTATGTTAATGTGATATGTGATTGGGGACTACCAATATCATTAAGTACAAGGACAGAAGAAGGCCAATTTGTCAGGTAGTTTAATTATCAGAGATACCATTGCTCAGTGAAGGGAAAATCCAGTTACCTGCTAGATGTTTCAAACCTTCTGCAGAATTTGAAATAGCGCCAGTAGAGATTCCGGCCAGAATCTCTCAAGAAATGCTTGCTCTTATCCATAAAGTCATGGGTTATAAAGGTAGGACAACTTCAGCAGTCATGAATCTGGTGTTTTATTTAAAAAGGATGATGTGAAAGATCTCATGTCCAAGGTCACATAGTAGTCAGTGATTAGGACCAGAACCCAAGACCATACTTATGAACGAATGAGTATTCCTTCTGGATACATAAGGTGTCTGTGCTTTTTCTGTGGATTATGTATTCTGAGGATATTATTTTTTTATTGTTTTGTATATAATATGTGATTTTGTTTTTATAGTTTTCATGGATGCATAAGCTATGAAACCCATTCTTAGCATCTTTTTATAGGTTATTTGTCTTGCTAGAGTATCAAAGTAGTGTAGTTGAAATTTTCTTTGGGCTACCAACTGGCTCCCAAATAAACATACGGAGACTTATTATTAGTTATGAATGTTTACCCTTATCTTAGGCTTGTTCCACTATCTCTTTTAACTTAATTTAATCTGTTTCTATTCATCTACATTTTGTCTCAGAGCTTTTTACCATTTTTCATTCTGTATGTCCTACTTTTCTGCTTCCTCTGTGTATCTGGCTAGCCCCTGGTGTCTCCCTGGAATCTCCTTTTCTTTTTTCCTTGAGCCTGAATTCCTCCTTCTACTTACTCTCTCTGCCCAAAAGTTCCGCCTATACCTCCTTCCTTGCTATTGGCCATTCAGCTTTTTATCAGACCAATCAGGTACCTTAGGCAGGCAAGGTAAAAGAGCAACACATCTTTATATAATTAAACAAATGCAACACATCTTTACATAGTTAAACAAATGCAACACATCTTTACATAGTTAAACAAATGCAACACATCTTTACATAGTTAAACAAATGTAATACATCTTTGCATAGTTAAACAAATATTCTGCAACAAAGTAGGAAATAGTCCCTTTCTTTATGGATTCCTTCTGGTGATTTGAGGTAGTCATATAAAGAGATAAAATAGGTTCATGAGATGGCTCAGTTGGCTATAAGGCCTGTTGATATAAATCTGATCCCTGGACCCACATAAAGGTAGAAGGAGAGAACCAGTTTCAGTTTCTCTCTGACCTCCACATACTTGCCGAGGAATATGCACCCACCTCTATAACAACAATAAATTAGACAAAAAATTTGAAAAGTCAAGAGAAAAAAATAACTAGTCCCTTTAAATCATAGTAACAAATTCTTCTGTAATATCTAGTAGCTTTGAAGCAAGATAAAATATTATCAAAGAAGATAAACCTTTCATTTATTTTTGTTTTATTTACTTTGTTAAATAGGTAACCCTCGACATAGTTGGAGACAGTCTATTTTAACATTTCTTTAATAATTAGCATTTGGGAAGCCTATATAGGTACAAATATGCATGCACATCATCCAGTTTTGTAAAACATTTGGGACTTACTTGATTCTTTGTTCATTTATTTAAACCTTAACTACTTTTCAGGTATCACCTGACATGTAGTTCTCTTCCTCATTGGCTTTTTCTCAGCAGAGATGGGTAGGCCCTTAGGGACATAGGTGAGGTGAGTTGATTTTTAGAAAGTCAGGAAGGCCTGGGGTTCTGTTACTGTCTCTGCACCTGTCTTATATTTCCATACTCTTACAGTTATGCCATTTGCCTCCTACTTAAAAGTTTTCATTTCTCATCTTTGATATTTCTCTTTGTTACCTATAGTTGGAAATCAGTTTGTTTGTTATGATATAGTCAATGTCTAGGAAAAGGTAAGTAATAGTAAATTTTGTTTTACTGTATCACTAAAAAAAATTGCTTGTGAAGTGTGGAGAAAAATAAGAAGGACAACATTATATTTACAATAGAGTTTAGAAGCCAGATCTCAGGGTTGTGCAATGGAAACAAAGTGGAAGTAGGCATGAAGCCAAGGACAAGTGAAATTTATTCTGCCAGAGAGAGAAGAAATAATATCATTTCCCAGACAACAAAGCTCTGCAGCTATTTGAAACATTTAAAAGGGTTCCCGCTGTCTACAGGGCTGGTGCAGGTACAAGAAATGATGGTGGTGGGATTGTCTAGCATCCTGACCTCAGCTGGACATCTAATTCTGCTAACAGAAGGAGGTGGTGTATTGAAAAGGTGGGAGAAGAGCCCCCACTATCCTTTTACTTGGCCTTCTGACCTGGAGTAGTTCATTTAGCTGCTTTCAGCATTGGGGGTAATAACACTGGTCTTTGCAAACTTGTCAGATACCATAAGTATCAAATGCGATAACATAGGAGTGCTGTATGGATGGGAGTTAGCACAGAGCCAGAGCATCTGGCAGTGACATTCTTCAAACGTGGAGAGAATCACACTTCTTTATCTTCTAGGAACTAACAAAAGTATCTTGGTGATGTTGTCTTAGGAGGAATTTTTGGGAGAAGTGGCCACATTAGAGCCTGTCTTAATAAAGAAAATCAGTGTGAGCATGGGTACAGCACAGTGAACCTGTGGAGATCAGAGGGCAACTTGCAGGAGCTGGTTCTCTCTATCATTTGGGTCCCAGGGATCAAACTCAGGTCATTGGGGTTGGTGGCAAGTACCCTCGCTGCAAAGTCATCTTGCTGGCTCCTGTGTGGACGAAATGCTAAACAGTCTTAGTAAATAAGAAACACAGAGCCAAATACAGGGGTAACAACCGAAGAGATCAGAGAAATAGCGAAGAGTCACTGACTAGCCTTTAGCTCACCACCAAGCCGTGGTTTCCCACACGAGAGCTTCTTCCTGCCTAACCTGCACTTTTATTGTTTTCCTGTTCTGTCTTCTCATTGGCTCTAAAGCCCAGCCACATGACTTCCTCATCACTGCCTGTCTATACAGACCTCCAGGTCTCTATGGTTGGTACTGGGATTAAAGGCTCCTGTCACCACACTTGGCTGTGTCCTTGACCACACAGAGACTCTGCCTGCCATGTGATTGGATTAAGGGCATGGACTATCACCGCCTGACTTCTGTTCCTAGCTCGATATGACCTCTGATCTCCAGCAAACTTTATTTTTAACATACAAATAAAATCACATTTTAGCACAATTGAAATATCACCACACTTCTGGGCATATTTTTTTAAAAAAGTCATTTGAAGTTTAGGGGAAAAGTAGCTATTTTAGTAGGCTGTGAGTAGTGAGGATGGTTTATAATAAAAAAATGAAAGTCTAGGGTGAATGTAATCAAAGTCCATTATATATAAGTATGAAAATGTCACAAAAAATCACATTGTTTTGTATGATTAATGTACAGTAAACCCAGGAAATCTGTCTGATAATTTACTTATGGATGATCTAAATGGGAGAGAAAGTTTTATGACCAAGAAAGTTAACTTAAAAAAGAAAACCAATGTATTTATTTAAATAATTTTCTGAGCACAAAATGTGTGAGAAATATACAAAATACCAAGGAGGGGGCGTCTAAGGAAAAATGCAAGAGTAACATTTATATAAAATGAAGAATAGGTAACTAGTCCTCCATGCTGACAGAAAAATAATTTAAACAGTATAGTGCCAGGGGCCTGCACCAGAATTAGTGAGGTTGGTGAGAAGGTTAAGACAGACAATTATGAACAAGTTAAAACAAGGGAGAAAGGAGAACGAGCTCTTGGTTTTCTTTTTCAAAGCTTTGGGCTAAGTTTCTTCACTGAAGACAGAAGGAGATAAGGCCATTGGCTAGGGAAGATGGAAAGGTCTTTAAAAAATGATTCTTTATTAGAAGTAGATTAGTAGAGATTGGCTGACCATTCATCAGGACTAATTAAAAAGGCTGAAAGATAGGCCGTTGTCTGTAGTGGTGTTAATAGATTCCATATTTAATGCAGCTGATGTGCCTCATGGACGTGAGGGTGTCCTGTGTCACAGCTTCAGCTGTCAACTTGATACAACCCAGAGTCACCTGGGAAGAGGGATCCTCAACTGAGGCATTGTCTAGCTTGAGGAGGCCTGGGTTGTCTAAGAAAGCTAACTGAGCAAGCCAGTAAGCTGCACTCTGGCTTCGGTATCAAGCTCCTGCCTTGACTTCTGTCTTGGCTTCTCTCTCTGGTAGACTAACCTATAAGCTGAAGTAAACTCTTTCCTCCCCATGTTGATCTTGGTCATGGCGTTTATTGTAGTAACAGAAAGCCTACTAGCATAATACAAACACATTTTGAGTTGCTCTGGTTTGGACTTTGAAGTTAGACCTTCAGATCTGTGGTGACACCCAGAATGCTAAGAATTGGGGTGTAAGGAAATTGGGGAAGAGAGTATACATGCCCCAGCCTCTAGAGGAATTCCTTTTACTTACCACAGGATTAGTAGTCAAAGGATGATCTTGGGGTCTGCCACTCAGAGGCCAAGGAGACCAGTGGGCAGATGAACACTGACATTCCCGTAGAGCCTGCCTGGGAGCCACTCTCTACACTTTAAACCTCAGCTTGTTAACTGTACTGTGGGAAGGGGCCAAGAATAACTTTCATAGTGAATCTGTTTTCTGGTTGTATTTTAAGACCTAACTTTTTCAAGCTTTCTCTGTTCTTGCGAGACATGCTTATTCTGTAAATCTATGTAGAAGCAGCATTTCCGGCCAACAGGAAAAAAAACAAACCAAACCAAAACAAAAAAGCCAATTAGTTCATTTTCCTAGAAAACAACCAGATGCTTTCCTAGAGCTAAAACATGATCAAATTTATGGGAACTTGAATTGAAACTTCCCAAGCAAAGTCAATTTCAAATTGTGAATTTAACAGAAGGTATTTACAAGAAGGTAGTTGACAACTAATCCCCGACTCTCTGAATGGAAAAGGAATTAATAGGAAGTCTTGAATGTCAGTGTAATTAGCTTGAAAGCAACTTACATTGGGGAAAGATATCCTTAAATTGGTCATTTGAGTACTGCCCCTATGGCTGTGGTTGGGAATTATGAAAATGATATAGTCCATGACAGTAGAATAATAACAATGTTCAGTTTTGTATGTGTGACCTTCATTACTAGAGATCAATGTCAGCAGCAACACTGTAAGCAATTCTACATCAGGACCCCAGGGAAGACAGCGCAGGCCACGCAGCCCCTCTTGGCTGTTGAGAAAGCTGGTCTTTTCTAGGAGGCGAAATCTCCCAGCAGACATCCTGGTCCTCTGGCTCTTATGGCCTTTCCACCCTGTTTTCAGAGATATTCCTGGAGCCTTAGGTGCGGGAGTTGTGCTGGATGTAACACTAGCAGCCAGGTCAGTGTGGAAGGAGGAAATCTCTCAGGGCCCCACCCATAGACAAAGAACTACAGGCAGCTAAGGAATGCTGAGAGCAGGAGAATTAGGCGTCCCCAGGGATGAGACCTTTATTTGGCTATCCAATACCAACCAAGTGGTCAGCCTTGCACTCGCATACATACGAGCAACATTAAATGGATTCATCAGGCTGTATTTATGCAAATTATGTATTTATACAAATATACGTAATACATGTAACAATAATAATGGGAGAAAAAGAAGCCAGGAACTTAAGAGTGAGTAGGAGGGGAGAGAAGTATTGGAGGGAGAAAAGAAAAGGAGGACAGACAATGTTATTATATCTTAATTTAAAAAAAAGAAGAAAGCCTGGCTTCTGAAAGTTTTCCCACATAGTTGCCTTCTAGTTATGAAACTAATTTTTGAGATGTGGTCTCGTGTTGCTGAGGCCGGCTGTGAATTCAGAATCCTGCCGCAGTCCCCAAATGCTGGGCTTGCAGACATGCTGACATCATCCCTGGTTACAACCGGGCCTTCCATGTTTTTTGCAGCAAAGCTGTTCTTGGGTGGGTACAGCCTACTGAAGACAGGGAGGCCATCAGGGTGAAAAGGCCATGATGACCCCCACACCGGGTCCGAGCCTCCCACCTAAGGACATGGCATCAGAAGTAAACTTGGCAGCCATTGTGGCAGCTTAATCCTTATCTCTTCCTGGGTCTTCTTTTCAACAAATTCTTTTCAGAATAGTTTTAGATTAATAGAAAATGGGCAAAGAGCAAACTGAGTCCTATTCCTCACACCTGGCTCACTGATTCTTAGTATTTTGCACCGGTGTGGGAATGGACCACTCAATGCATTTTCATGAGTCCAAGTGCATATTTATCGAGATTTCCATAGATTTAGCCTCCTGACTTTCTCTCTATTCCAGCATCATATCCAGGAGACCACATTGCATTTTTATCATCATGTCCCTTTCAGCTGCTCTTAGATGTGGCAGTTCCTCAGACATACCTTGTTTGGGGAGATCTTTTGGCAGTTTGGGGAGCCTCTTTTAGACACCTTGGAGAATGTCTCTTAACTGAGGTTTTTATTTACTTATTTATTTGTGTGTGTGTGTGTGTGTATGTGTCTCATGGGGACAATATTTAGGGGAGGAGAAGGACTGCAGAGGGAAATGGCCACACTAATCACATCTTATCCAAGGTTCACACTGTTGGCATGGCCTGCCACTGAGGATGCCTGGCATCACTGCCTGGCTGAGGAAGTAATTGTTGAGTTTCTCCCTCTCGACACTGGGTGCTGTGGAGGAAGCCACTCATTATGTTCAACACAATCTTAAGGAGGAGGGAGTTATTTATGCTTCACTTCCTTGGAGGTGATTTTATCTATGTATACTAAATCTTCAGGGGAGATCTATTTGTTCTCCCTATTCATTTATCCAGTGATTTATATCAACACAGACTCACTGATATTCACTGCATGCTTCAGGTCATAGTCTGGTGCTCTTTAATTTTGGTGTTCAATGTGGTCCTTTGGGAGCCCTTGCCCGCCCCCTTTGATATATTCCCATCAATTTGTGTGCACATATGTGTATGTTTTGATCACTCCCTAACTTTCTGTCTCTCCAAGATGTTCCCGAAGCATCTTTTATATCTCCTGTGCTGGTTCTGGAATTAGCTGTCTTGTTATGAAGCCTCAATTTGTTTTTAGACCTGGGTGATAGTGTACTCATCACTACTGTCATGCAGCTGCTCCTGGGTCCTCTCAGCTGACTGCAAGGAAATGTGTGTGTGTGTGTGTGTGTGTGTGTGTGTGTGTGTGTGTGTGTGACCATCTGTATCTATGTTAATGAAGCTAATCTAATCATCACTTGATACTCTTGCCTCCAAATCTAATCTATTAGAACATCAGTAATTCTAGCCATCTCTTCTTCCTTACCTGAAACTCCCTATTCCGGCAGTGACAAGCTTGGCTTCTACAGGTCACTATTTTATTTAGTTCCTTAATTTATTTATCCTCATAGACACACAAAGCTCAGAAATGTTAACTTGTACCTTCAGATGTGATGGCTTTATCAACCGGCATACAGCAGCTTTGCCTCGTGACTCAGATTTTAGTCCTTTCCGTTTACTTCACCAGAATTCTCTTACCCTCAAGTCCCTTCGGTGAGGTTGTTTCATGCATTTGTAATAAATTTAGATTGTTTTAGGTTTTTTTTAATATTTTACATTCTATTCTAGGATCCTCTGATATCCTTAAGGACTTTATAAAAATTGTCTATATTAAAGTACTCTAAAGCTTTGTAGATTTTGATAATACATTGCCATGTATTTGTGATTACAGAGTAACTACCCCTATTACTGAATACTTTTGACCTAGCAATTTCATAGAGCATAACTTGAGGACTAAGCCAATGGTTTATATACTCATAGCAGCAGTTCTCTACCTATGGGTCCTGATCTCTTTTATATATCCTGTATATAAAATATTTACATTATGCTTTCTAACAATAGCAAAATTACGTTATGAAGTAGCAACAAAATAACTTTATGGTTGGGGGTCATCACAACATGAGGAACTGTATTAAAGGGTCACAACATTAGGAAAGGTTGAGAACCACTGACATATAGGAACAAATAGCTAAAACTTTTACATTTATAAACATCTCAAAAATCTCAATTGTATAGTTACATTTTACATACTTAATAACTGCTCGGTCAAAAATTCCTGCAATTTTTTTTTCTGATAAAACACTTACTTTAAAAGTCACATTCCTTCATGCTCTCCAGATTATTTGCATTTTCAAAGTAGAGTACATGTTATTTCAAATATATCTGACCTGTGGTGGACTGTCTGGCACTCTGAGCTGTGAATTAGAAACTTGTAGTTAACGGAGTGCAACTTTGTTTTCTAGGGTGGCCTCTCTCCTTTGTGCCCTAATGAATCCCTTCTTTTACTTCAGTTTTGAGCCTCTGAAGACCTTAAATCTCTTTTAAAGTCCTTTTAAAGTGAACTTCTAGTCAGCCACATCTACACGAAATAGGGTTATGTTTCTTCATCCAACAAGCATATTTTTGTGTCATTCTTTGCATATGTGACTTGTATTATGATCTAGAACCTCAAATTTACCACCTTGGGCTTTGATACCAATGTCAGACAGCTTTTGGATGACTAATATGCTCTCGAGATTCATGGCTCCTAATTTGCTGAATTTTATGGGTCAGTTTACATAACTTTTTTTGAATCCACTTTTACTTGAAGCTTTTTTTTCCCTAACTGACCTCAGCTATTCTAGGCTAGACCTTTAATAAGCAGAACAAATGTCAGGGGTATGACAGTGATGGATAATCATGTCTATCCCTTATCAGCCTTTTGATCTGAGATCAGGAAAATGCTGTGGAGAATTACTTCTTTGGTTGAAAACCAAGATTAGTATATGCTACGCCTTAGTGAATGGATGTTGACTGTGCTGGGTAGTTTTATGTCAACTTGAAACAAGCTAGTGTTGCAGAATATTACTTTAACTATGTAAAGATATATTACACGTGTTTATGCTGCATTTCTTAATTATGTAAAGATGTGTTGCTGTTTTATCTTGTTTGCCTAAAGCACCTGATTGGTCTAATAAAAGATGAATGGCCAATAGCTAGGCAATAGAGGGATAGGCGGGGCTGGTGGGCAGAGAGAATAAGTAGGAGGGGAGAAAGAAGAGAAAGAGAGGAGAGAATGAGGAAGAAAAAGAAAAAGATGCTCAGGGCCAGGCAAGCCACCAGCCAGACATGGAATAGGACATACATAATGAAAGAAGGGTTAAAAAGCCCTGAGGCAAAACATAGATGAAAAGAAATACGTTAAAATAAGTTTTAAGAGCTAGCAAGAAATAAGCCTAAGCTATGGTTGAGCATTCATACTAATAAGTCTCTGTGTAATGATTTGGGAACTGGTTAGCGGCCAAAGAAAGCCTGCTAACAAGCTAGAGTCATTTTAGAAGAAGGAACCTCAATTCAGAAAATGTCCTTACCAGAGTAGCCTGTGGGCTAGCCTGTGGTGCATCTTCTTGATAGATGATTGATGTGGGAGGGCTCAGCTTACTGTTCATGGTACCACCCTGTGGGCTGGTGGTCTTGAATGCTATAAGAAAGCAGGCTGAAAAAACAATGAAGAGCAACACTCCTCCATGGCCTCTGCATCAGCTCCTGTCTCCAGGTTCCTGCCCTGTTGAGTTCCTGCCTTGATTTCCTTCAGTGATGGACGGTGATGTAGAACTGTAAGCTGAAATAAAACCTTTCCTCTCTAAGTTGCTTTTGGTCATGGTGTTTTACCATATCACAACAACAGAAACTCTGACTCAGATACTTGCCAAATGAACTAAAAACAAACAAACCAACATAAATCTTTCCAACTCATCCCATTCATTCATGAGAAGACATAAAAGTCAGCATATTTCAGTAACACTGGGTTTTCTGAAGACATTTAGTAGCAAGGTCTATCCCTCTCAGTTCCTTCCCTGATCTGTCTCCATCCATACTGTACCCGGGTGCTGAATACTGTTTCTGTTCCTGTTGGCTGGTGAAACCAACTAGACTAATCAGAAAAGTACAATCAAATGTTCAATTTGTAATTGTTATTTTTTTTTTTTGTTCACCAAATACTGTCATAAAGGACTAGTTGAGCTTGTAGGTTCATTTTCCTTTGGATGAATACTTCCATTTCTTTGGAATCTATTCTACTGAAGTTATCATTCATTGTCTGTAACATTTTCAGTACTTGGGTAGAAGAGGGATCACCCCTCCAGCATCTGCTTAGGTCAGGTCATGGGTCCATGGCATATGACAAATATCTGGAAATTATGTTGCTTCTGCTAAGAATTTCATTTAATGTTAACAATCTGACTTTTCTACATTTTTTAGACAAAGAGAATAAAAATGTGATCTTCGCCCTGATTGGCTGGTATTAACATTTCTTCTTGGTTATCTGACTTTGCCTTAGATGGCTGCTTGATAGGAAAAAACTTCAAATAATCCTCATTCTCATTTTCATCTTGAACCTAGTTTCTGGAGCCTTAAATTCAATATCTGAAATATATCAATATCAAAGTCACACTGCTGATCTTCTGTTCTAGAACTCTGATAGACCCTCTCCTAAGTATAAGTGAGACTCATGTATGAATTATTGTGAGCCATCAGTATATAAACAAAAATGAAATATACTGATGAAGACCTACAGACTGAGGATCTCTTCAGGAGACTACTGATTTACTTAAAAACTATTATTCTTAAAAATACGTGGCTGTAAAAGAACATTTGGAACGCCGGGCGGTGGTGGCGCACGCCTTTAATCCCAGCACTCGGGAGGCAGAGGCAGGCGGATCTCTGTGAGTTCGAGGCCAGCCTGGGCTACCAAGTGAGCTCCAGGAAAGGCTCAAAGCTACACTGAGAAACCCTGTCTCAAAAAAACCAAAAAAAAAAAAAAAAAAAAAAAGAACATTTGGAAAACAATGTATGAAATACAAGCAAAAGCACGTCAGCTATAATCCAATCACCTGAAATTTAACCACCTGTAACATTTTGATGTTCTGTTCTGTAAGACCGAAATGGTATATGTTTTAAAGGCGTGTGTGCATGTATGTGCTTGTGTGTTTGTATATTGCTGTGTGTATATTTATGTCCTCTATCCATCTATCATCTACCTGTCTAATGCAATATCACATTGTACATTTGGATTTGCTAACTTGCATTTTTACTTCACTGGAAGCATTTCCTTGAGAATTATTCATTTTCCTCTTTTTTAATGATTGCTTAATCTTGGTTTGAGTGACAGGACTCTCCTTTTTGGATGTCTGTTTTGCTTCCAATAGCAATTTCATTTTAGTGCTAATTGGGCGGGAGGCTATGCTTTTGTCTCTTGAGGAGAAAGGGCCATGAGTGGTATTTGAAGCTAATGGGAGCGGGCAGAGCATGGCCACCTTTGGAGGACTGTACTCTCCTGCTGGGGTCCCAGCCCTTTCCAGGGGTGCGTGACTAGCTGTGCAGCGGGGCTGGCTTCTCACTGAGCTGTGCAGCGGGGCTGGCTTCTCACTGAGCAGTGGCTTTGCCTGAGTAGAGTCAGCAGGAACACAGCAGGCGGGCGGGCGGGCTTCATCTCTGTTTTGTCCTGCCTGGTGCAGGGGCGTTTTCCTCAGCGCTGCCATGTGATGGCTCATGAGCAACATCACACAGGGATCTGGAAGGCCTTTTGAAAGCTCTATTGTGGGATGCTGCCCCGTTCGAATGGAAGGGAGATTTATGCTGTGTGCTGCGTTTCCTTTCTTCCAAATGTGAATGCACCTTCCTAAAGAGTCTTAGGTGAGGAAAGCGCTGGTTCCCCGGGGAGTGAAAGATGCATTTCCCCTTTCTTCATGTGTCCCCAGTACAACAGTAGTAGGAAAGTAAGCACTTGCATTTCCTTGACTACTTTGCGATCGGGTTAATTGTCACAGGAGAGATTAGAAAAATGAGAGTGGGGATGGAATCAGGGCAGCTTTCCTAAGTGAAACAATATTTGAATGAAGGGATAAGTAGTGTGCCAGATGGTGGGGAGCACCACAGTGTGGACAATGGATGCTACTGAGGCTTGGTTTGCTCATTCATCAAAACAAAACAAGCAACAACAACAACAATAACAAACATCAATTTATGTTGCAGCAGGAAGTTTATTAGGATTTGGAAAACCTAGAATGAAGTACATGTGGCTTCTGTTCCCTGAGAGTTGATAGTGGAGTTGGGAAAATAAGCAAGAAATATATAGTATAGATTTCTATAGCATTGTGGGTGTGCAGCATTGGGACATTGCAGGCCATCTTAGGTGGATAAGAAATGTCTTTGTGGGGACTGAGGCTGTGGCTGTCTCAAAACAAAAGCAAGCTGTCAGGGAGGTACTTGATACAGTGGTGGCTGTGGGTACAAAGGCAGGGACACAGGAGATGGCAGATGCAGGAGCTGTGGGAAATCCAGCAGATGGCAAAGAGAGGAGGGTGCAAATGGAGAAGTGGCAATAGAGACATTAGGAGACCACAGTAAGCATTAGGAGGAAGCTCAAGGCCGAGTCTCAGGCTCTTGATATATTGAGTGATCGGGGTGTCATGTATAATCACAGCAAGCAAACAAGGAGGAATAGACTCAGAGAGGGAAGAATGTGTTGAGATCTGGACAGTGTGGATGCCTATGATATGGTATGTGCTGGACTGTTTTTGTCGACTTGACACAAGATAGTTACCAAGGAAGAGGGAACCACAGTTGAGTAATTGCCTCCATCAGATTGGCCTGTGGGCAAGTCTGTGGAATATTTTCTTTGATTAATGATTGACACTGGAGGGGCCAGTCTAAGGTGGGTGGTACCGTCCCTAGGCAGGTCCTGGGTTGTATAAAAAAAGCCAGTTTTGCAAGCATTCGAAAATCAGCCAGGAAGCAGCACTCCTCCATGCTCTCCGCTTCAGTTCCTGCCTCTAGGTTCCTGTCTCAAGCTCCTGCACTGACATCCCTCATCAATGGACTGTACACTGTAAGCTGAAAGAAATCATCACTCTCCCTAAGTTGCTTTTGGATAGTATGTCTCATCACTGCATCAGGAAGTGAAGCAGTACACGGTGATATAATATATAGAAGTCTGGGAGGTTGGGGCTGCAGATTCATGAATAGTAACCATGGTCAGGGAGTGGATGAGGGAGACAATGCAGATGGCTGGCAGAAAGTGCTAGAAGGAAGGAAGGAAGGGACAATTGAGGACACTGAGGAGGAGGAGGAAAAAGACTGGAGGAAAAGTGCCAGGAAAGGAAAGGAAGAAGAGAAGCCAGTGATTTCACATATTGCTTAAGGAAGTGAGATAAATCCTAGTTCTTTTAAATTAAAAAATGTAATAGGGTCATTAGTGATTTTGGCGATGGCAGCTTGCGGGTTTGGAGGGTTAGAGCTCAGGGAGGTGGAGCGGTAGCTGGTGCAGGAGTGTCTGCAGCGAGGATGGAGAGATGGTGCTTCATTTGTTAAGTTGATTAGTCTCCAAAGCTGGAAAGCTGGAACATTAAAAAATAATAATAAAATAAAAACCACTGAAGAGAAAAGGTTGTAAATGGGGAAGAGAGTCAGAGTTTGCAATTGGCTGGCTGGAGGAAGCTCCCAGAGAATTGGTGTTGGGGACTGAGATGTTGAGCACAGATGAATAACTGAACTGAGATCTCTCAAAGGTCTCTGAGGGAGGCACTACCTCTAAATCTAGCCGTTTATAGGCTATGCTCGAATGGGGCTACATCTCCGTGAATGCTACAGTGTGAGCCAAGGGCTTGGTTCTGAGCCCCAACATTTTTTTTTCCCAAGTAAATGTATAAGGTCCCTCCCACCCCAGCTTTCTTCTCTCTAGTGTAATTAATGATTCACATAAATACGTTTTCCTAATGGAAAAGATCACCCTCAATGTAATAGAGGGGGAAAGCCCTGACATATCTCCCTTAAGGCAATGAGGGCATACTCTTCGCTAGGAGTGGGGATCCCTAGGGAAGAAGCTGCAGTGGGAGGCACTTCTTTGAAAGGCGTTCTTTCTTAGAAAAAGTGAGGGATTGGAAATCTGGATGTCAGGCTCCGGCCTGAACTCTGTACTAATGAGCTGTTATGTAGAATGAGTCCCTTGACTCTTTCCAATCTTTTCCTGCTTTTGACAGGGAAGTAGTAAGAACCATTATCCCTAACTCCTTTAGAGCCCAGAGAACTAATATTGATAATATGTGTGCATCATAAATGCTTTGGAATGTCTAGAGTCCACAGGAAGTTGGCATTATTACAGTCATATTTTACCTAGCTACAACCGAGAAAGCCAAACTTTCTGTAATTTAAACAGAACATTATGCATTATGTCACAGAAATTATTTTTACATATGCAATATTTCTTATAACCCAAGAAGACAGCCCTGAGAGGCAGAAAGGGAATGATGTATTTATTATGTATGATGTCTGCATGCAGAGTCTTTGTGATTGTTGCTTGTCAAGAGAGAAATTCAGGTTACTTGCCAGAGTCCGTCACTTCTAAATAATTCTTAGAGGCCATACTCATCACCAGAGAGCAGCTGATGACCAGGAGTGAGGGAGAAAAGTGTGGTTAAAGACAGACATGCTGATGCTTGGGAGAAGTGATACCCAAAATAAAGACAACATAAAAAGAGGCAGGCAGGTTGGGAAATGCCTCCAAAGGGAATACAATGATAGTATTACTCATAATAAGGTAATATCCCATAATTTGCACAGGAATATCAGGCCCCCTTTTAATAGCCACAGAAGATATCCCTATGTTTTATCATCATTCAGTAATTGGCATTTCAAGTGAAGATTCTATCAAGGAATGCTTAACTACTTGGCATACCACATTTAAATAATGTGAACAAGGAAGTACTGGCTGCAAGCTGCCCTTTCCCTAAAGGTCTCCCTTCCATTTGTTTGCAGGATGCCTGAGTCTTGGTGCTCCTTATATAAATTGTTGGCAGACAGAAAACTATGATGAATGACAGGTGTTATAAACCCATTTACAGATGAAGAGGTTGCCAAAACTGTCTAGACATCACTTGAAGCCCATATTTCCATAGTGATCTTTAGTCAGTACTGTCCTATGGGATGATAAGAAGCTTTATAAGTAAGTAGTCAAGAGTTTTAATAATAAAGCCACTAATAAGTTAATAGATAATAAATATACTATAAATAAGCAATAAATTAATAAAACAATACATTTAAAATAATAAACCCTATTCCAGACTATATTCTGATACTGCCAAACAAAACAATGTTAACTTGTGAGTAGCAAATATTCATCATTTTTTATTCTAAAGCATAATGTCGTTTCCCTTCAGTGTCTACAATTTAACAGGTAATCTGTAGCAGAAGTTGTTTAAAATCAAATACGAGAGCCCCATGGAGCTTCTTTTGCCATTGAAAAGGAATGAGTATTTTAGTTGTTCTTTGGTAATTGCCAATGAACAGAATTAAACTTCTGTGAAACGAAAGTAAAGGTGCTCCCGAATGAGTGATGGTAGCTCTGCCGATACTCAGGAAGGACTAGCCTTGAAACCTTCCAAGACCCTGAATTCCTGCCTTGAGAAAGGCTTTTGTCCTTTATAAGGCAGAGTCTGAACTCCAGACAATGGCTTCAAATCAAAGTAATAGCCTGCACTGTTGTTGATGCTGTAGAAATGTGTTCAGGAGTGATAATCTTTGTTGAAAAGAAGAGGGTATTTTTTTTTTTAATTGATCAAAGACTTCAGTTATTATTTTACTCCCAGTTTGGACAGTGAATGCTTGAGTGAGAGCATGCAGTGTTATTCTTTCTGTGCCTGGCTTATTTCATCTGACATGATGTCCTCTTGTTCTGGCACAGCCTTGTGTGTGTGTGTGTGTGTGTGTGTGTGTGTGTGTGGTGGTGGTGTGGTAACTGAAGCTGGAGCTCTCTCGAAGAGGTGCCTGGAGGGTTCTGTAGTGGTAATGGTTATGTGGGTATTAAGGGGAGCTGCTTGCCTGGGGAAGATCCTCATAGCCAAGAGAGGATAAGCAGAGGATATCATCAACGGAACTAAGTCACCTCTAACCGAGCCCTAGGATACAGACAAGGAGCATTCTCAGTGGGGGCCGCCACACTTCCACAAACAAGATTTACTTCTTCATTCTAACACCTTCAAGGTTCTAATACAACCATAGAGGTCAAAGAATCTAACCCTAGACTTCTTACTCACAAGACTGAATCTTGGCCTTAAGTATAAACTGAATTAAAATTGCAAAACAAAACGATCTGGTATTTCTTATATCTTAACTTTAGTGGGGTAGTATATAACCTCATATACATACATACATTCTTACATATGCACATGTACATGATAAAGTGCATATATGTCTCTTTCATAGCTCCCCAGTCTTTAAACATTCATTCCAGAATGTTCTCAGCCTTGCCTGACAACCTGGAAAATGCTTACTTATCATTCAAAATTCATGTCTCTCTTTTGTATAAGCAGTGACTAGAGAGTCTAAAAATAATTCTCACTTCTTAATTGGCCAAGTGCAGAAAGGCCTGCCCTGATTAAATCAGGCTTGCTGTGTGGACTGCATTAAATCACTTCCATTAAAGAGAACTTAAGATTTTAGGGCTTCATTGGGAATCATCACGGAGCAGAGGAATTTGGTGCATTGGAGAAGTGTTTGAGAGAGCTGAGGTTATTTGTGGTGTGGAAGAAAACAATCAATTTATTTATCATTTCCTCAGTGTGATCTTGGATTTAGGGAAAGGTCCTTAAAAATTAGGAGGAAGACTTTTTATCTAATGCAATGACTATCAGACAATTGTCACCCTCCCATTCCCAGTGGCAAGGGAGGTATTGAGTAGATTCAACTTGGAGAGAGAAACAAATACATCTTTTTAAATCATAGGGCAAAAAGCCTAGAGAGATAGGACTGAACCCAAAGATAAGAGGATGGTGAGGGGGGTAGGCACCCGGAGTATTGAGGTCTCATGGCTGAAAATCCAGCAGATTGTTGGGAGGGCAGAGTTTTAAGTTCTAAGAAGCCCATGACTGATGGAGGTGGAGTAAGATCTCAGGATGGGAAGGACGGATGCACATGACTCTATTTTTTAAGGGAAGGAGCTGTCAGAGTGGTTAACTTCTCCCTATCTCTGGTGTTCAGACATGCTGAAGAAATGCTCATCAAATGTTAGTAAGCTATTTATAATTGTAGTTCAGTCACACTTTGTTTAAAAACACATTTAAAGCTCTTCCTTATTAAATAACTCTTTAAATAACTTGGGCCCATCACAAAGGCCCACAGTTTCTTTCTTGCACCTGAGACCTGTTCCTTGTGTCCCACTACAAATTACTATTATGACTGGGATGGACCAGATTGTTAAGTAACTTTAGCAAAAAATTCTCACTAGTAATTTACTTTAACTTGAAGAATCTAATACTGTTCTCAATTTACTTTTTTAAAAAGAGTTGAAATGCATTAAAATCTTTCACATTTTGCAATAATGCAATGAGCAAGTGGAAGACTCCCCAGTTTCTTTTCATCCTTTCCACCCCCAGGATCTGCATGCTAATCTGCCAGTCCTCCCTTTCATCACTCAAATCTTGTGTTTTCATCAATGCTTACCTTGAATCACTATTGAAACTCTCAAGTTCTCTGCCTCTTTCTTCAGGGGTAACTTCTTTATGTTGAAATACAAAATTGGGATAGATGTAAAATGCCACAATGTATATTCCTTCACAAGTGGAAGGAGTGAGGTTTGCCAGAGTTGTTGTTGTTGTTATTATTATTGTTATGAATAATACATGTGGGATCATAGGTTTGTACAGGACTTTTTCAAAAGGTCTTAAGTGGTAGTTACCCCTCCTTATATTCCTGTCTCCACCTGCCCTCCCACCCCCACCCCATTTAGCTCTTTCTGTCTCCATAATATCCCCTTTGTATCCATTGTGACCTGTCCCCCTACCCCATGGGTTGGGATATAAAATGGAGACTAAAGTTTTACAAAATACATAGCGTGTCTATGTGTGATGTGCTTATATATTTCTGGTTGCATTCTGCTCCTTTCCTTTGCATTATAAAAATATATTGGTCATGATCCATAAAAATTGGTTTCATAATTTACCTACTGCTTACAACCGCAAACTTAAACGGTATGGGAGATTGCTCTTCAAATTCTATGAATTCAGAGGATAAGATATGAATCTTATGTGCTAACTTCTTGAAAACGAGTCATGGAGAATGGTGAGTGGGAATTCATTTATGCTCTCTGAGGTACTGGCGTGTGACTTCTGATGAGAATTGCATATTTGCAGTCATCATAACAAAGGGGATTAAACTGCGTAGACAGCTAATTTAACACTCTTCCATTTTGTTGATCCTATTTGTTAACATTAGAATTCTTGAATGAGGAATATTTCACCCCGTATACTGGGTCAGAAGGTTTCTTTTTGTCTTCTCTACCAAATTTCAGGAGTTTTCATTTTCAGTCAATTGGTGTTTGTTTTCCTCTGGAGATACTGAGTACTAACAGTGGAGAAAAGCGCTCAGAGGTTAAAAAAATAATTTGTGCTTCATGATTTTGAAGTAATACAATGTGAGTTCATTACCCTATATAAATACACAGCAAACTTTAAAAAAACATTTTTATTTATTTATTTATTTTTTGAGCACAGAAAATACAAAGTCAGTAGGAGGAAGCCACAAGATTGCTTAAAAAGTACATTTAGGCCCTGAGCATCTTGACTGATGGCTAGCCTTAGAGGCTGAAAGAGTGTTAGAATTGACGGGAGCATCAGAAGACAGCCCTCCAGCCCTTACATTTTAGAGATGTAAAACTGGGCCCCTTCAGATTAAAGGGTGTGGTGAGCTCACAGCTGGTGCCCACTCGGACTTCTTGCCCAGTGCCTTTTCCACACCACCTCCTCCCTCTCTGTTGTGATATTGCCTGTCCAGATCTGTGCTGTCCTGCACTTGTGTGTGTGGTTTATGCTGTTGCAGACCTCATCACAATGCACACATTGATCTACACACTTTTACCATTACGGGTTTTATTTGACTGGAAATTATAATTGGAACAATTAGAGATGCGTCAGCGGAAAGGCAATGAAAGGAGGCCATTAAAGGGCTAATAAATGGCTCTCCTCATGGGAATGGGGATCTTTTCTTTTCTAAGAATTTGAGCTCTTTGCAATGGTGCTTTTAAGTGGCTAGAAATAACACTTGCTGCATGCGTGTGGAATACTCTGGATACCAGGGGGTTCTGTTCATTCTGTATTTGAATTGAGCACACTGTGGCTGGAATGTGTGCTGAGTCTTTTGCTGGTTTTCGAGATCATTTCATATTTGAATTGACCCTTTCTTGTGGAAGGTAATAGAACAATCTAGAGAGTTCTCAGGAACTGAAGTCTTTAGATAGCTAGTGACTCTCATGGATGCAGGTGAAAATGTGAAAGGTCTAGGTATTTTGATTGATTTTCCTTTCACACAACCCACAATTTACACACAGTGCAACTAATTGGATGCAACTTACCCTTAACCCAAATGCCTATGGCTAGCAAGAGATTATCACCATTTGTTGATTTGGAGAGATATCCATTTTAAGAATATGACCAAAGAATTAATTACTAAACAAATATCAAGATAATTTACTATGCTTCTGAAAACAATGATGACTGTGATAAGAGTTAACATTTTCTTTTTTAATTAAACTTTTTTTATTCATTTTGCATACCAATCAAAGATCCCCTCTTCACTCCTCCTGCCCCTCTAGTTTCCCCCTCCCAATCCACCCCCCTTCCCTTCTACAAGAAGATGAGGCCTCTCCCATAGGGAGGTACATTTAGTAGAGGCAGGTCCAAGTCCCTCCCCATGCCTCAAGGCTGTGTGAGGCGTCCCATCATAGGTAGTGGGCTCCGAAAGGCCTGCTCATGCACCAGGAATGGATTCTGATCCTACTGTCAGGGGCCCCTTAAGCAGATCAAGGTACACAACTGTCTCGCTATGCAGAGGGCCTAGTCTAGTCTCACATAGGTTGTTGATCTAAATTTCATGAGTTCCCACTAGTTTGGTTTGGTTGTCTCTATAGGTTTCCCTATCATGATCTTGATGCCCTTGCTCATAGAATCCCTCTTCTTTCTCTTCTACTGGACTCCTGGAGAGATCCACAGCCAAAGTGGTAACATTTTCAATGGGTGGTGGTGGCCCATGCCTTTAATTCCAGTACTCGGGAGGGGGACAGAGGCATAGAGATCTTTGTGAGTTCAAGGACAGCCTGGTCTACAGAGCAAGTTACAGGACAGGCAGGGCTACACAGAGAAACTCTTTCTTGTAAAACCAAAAAAAAAAAAGAGGTAACATTTTCTGACCTCTTGTTGTTAGGTGTTACTATAAGTACTTCAATATCTTCTACAATTTCAAATATGCAGAGTGCTGGGAAAACCAAATATTTTTTTTGTAACTCATTTAGTAAAACTTATGTTAGCTATTTATTGGCAAACATCACCTCAGTATCATAGGGCTATTCGGTCTGTGCTTACCTCTCTTAGTGAGCAGCTGTGTTTAGCTACAGAAATACTGACGTGTTCGATACCAGGTGTTGTTTCAGATGTATTCAGCACAAGCTTTTATTCTTTCTTCTTCTTGTTTTTCTTCTTATTTTTCTTGTTCTTGTTTTCTTCTCTCTTGTTCTGTGTGTGTGTGTGTGTGTGTGTGTGTGTGTGTGCATGTGTGCACCTGTGTCGTATATGTATGAGTACTCACATAAGTTTGTGCGCATGTACATATTGTTATACCTAGCCCATTATACGCCACAAGGAAAAAGAGAGACAACACTTAAGGGTTCCAAAGATTTTATTAATCACCACATAAGCAGGTCACTGATCGATCAGGGCTGTAGGACAAGGACTTGGAGCCCTGTTTCTCCTGACAGCCCTGAACAGGGGCAGAAGTAGGGTTTATAAGCACAAAAATAACAAATATTTGTTGCCAAGCTACAGTTACAATTTTCACCAGTCAGAAGTTAAAGATTAGGGACTTTCCTTGTGTTCTCCATCATTGCTAACCGACATACAATGCAAGCCTTTCAGTTCTCCCAATCACATTCATTTGTTCCTTCTGTTGTTAGGAACAGCCATAATGTTTCTAGATCACTAAAGATGCATAATGACTCTTTCTATGGTTTAGGGAGGAGATCGGTCAGCCATTGGAAAGCTCTCAGCTCCCCCAGGGCCCAGGAACCTGAACTTTATTTTACCCTACAGGTAAAATGGAGTCTGAAGTCAAAATGGCATACATAGATGACACAGGTACACACGTGCACTCACACACACAGAGAGAGAACAAGAAAGAAGAAAAAAAAGAACAAGAAGAAGATCAAGAACAAGAAAAATAAGAAGAAGAAAAACAAGAAGAAGAAAGAATAAAAGCTTGTGCTGAATACATCTGAAACAACACCTGGTATTGAACATGTCAGTATTTCTATAGCTAAACACAGCTGCTCACTAAGAGAGGTAAGCACAGACCGAAGCCCCGTGATACTGAGGTGATGTTTGCCAATAAATGAGTTCTGGCTAACATAAGTTTTACTAAACGAGTTACAAAAATAATAGGCCAAGGTACTTTTGCCTGTTCCCTTTAATATACATATGTTTGTTTGTGAATTTGGGGGCCTGAGGTTGGTATAAAAAAATCTTCCTCAACCATTCTTTGACCTAATTCATTGAGGCAGGTTCTCTTAGTCAAAACTGGAGCTTACCAATTCGGCTAGTCTCTCCAGTCAGCTTGGTCCAGAGAGTTTCTCTCTGTCTTCCAAGGCTGCAATTATGGGTGAGCTACCATGCCCACTTGGAATCTGCATGAGTAGGGACTTGAACTTCAGTCCTTACACTTATTTATTAGGTAGCCAGAAAGAATTTATTGACCTCTTCTTATTCTGGTATGTTCTATGAGCTACCATTAATACACTTTAGAATTTGAAGATATTAGTAATAGTTCCCATAAACTTTCATTTGGAACATAGTTTCATGAATAGTTTAGAATGAAAAATAGCAAAATGCTTATAATTATCTCTCCTACACACACACACACACACACACACACACACACACACCACCACCACCACCACCACCACCACGACCATCATCATCATCATCATCATCTATTAGATACTGAGTGTTTTTTCCCCCTCTTTTACTCTTTCCTTCCTTAAAATACCAGTAAATAATAGAAGATTATGAAGGAAAAGCAAATATATAAGATAAGTACTTTTAAGGAAAGAAAATAATTAACAGAGCATATAAGTGATTATTATCGTCAACTTCATTGGATTGAGAAATACCTGGGAGACTGTTAAAGTGCTCCTCTGGGAGAGTCTACGAGAGTTCATACTGTGATTAACCACCAAGGAATGAAGACCTGCCCTGTGTGTGTTTGGTATCAGTACACATGTGGTCCAGAGAGAATAAAGAGGAAGGAGGAAGCCCATGATCACAACATACTCTTCTGCTATAAGGAGCAGCTCTGCTCCATCACAGCCTTTCTACCATGATGCCCTGCTTTATCTGAGGCCCAAAGAAGTGGATCCAATTAGCTATGTACCAAAAACATGAACCAAAATAATCCTTTCTCTCTTAGAGTCCTTTCTCCCAGACATCTGCCATGGTCAGGAAATACCTGACTAATACAATATACATGAAACAGATATGTATTCTCTCATATATTACATCCTGACTGTAGTTTCCTCTCCTCTCCTCTCTCCCCCCCACCCCACCGCATCTCCTCTCTCTCCCAGATCAACCCCCCTCTGCCTCCTCTCAGAAAAGAGCAGGTCTCCCAGAGACATCCACCAAACACTGCCTAACAAGCCATACATAATAAGACCACCAGGTACTACCATCACCTCAAGGCTAGACGAGGCAAGCCAGCAGGAGTAAAAGTGTCCCACAAGTAGGCAAAAGAGTCAGAGACAGCCCCTGCCCCCACTGCCAGGAATCCCACAAGAACACCAGGCTACCCTATATCTATGCAGAGGACCTAGGTTAGACCCCCACAGGCTCCCTGATCTCTGCAAGCCCCCATGAGTCCCATTCAGTTGATTCAAAACACCTATTTTTAATTATATTTATTTACCAACTTGTCTCATAAAGTTTTTCTCTCTAGTGAATTCACCAGTTTTAATTTCTGAAGCATGGAGTTTATTGGTTTGTCAAGTCTATGGCAGGTGCTATGCCAAATACAGATAGTCCTGTCCTAGCTTGTCTAGGGAGGGAGGTGATAGGAGGTCTTGGAACCTTGAGAACAAAGAGGAAGAACATCTGGTTATACTGGCACATCTGGAAATATTCCTTGTGGGAGAGAGAATCTGCTGAAGAAAGGGGCATTGGAGAAGGGCTTCTGTGGTAGGCGCCAACACTGAGGCATCAAAGCAGCCTGAAATTATTTGAGAGACAGATGTTCTTGTAAAAGTTTGAGGAGATAATGAAGGAGCTTCCAGAGAGGTGGGGCTGCATCTGAGGACTCCCAAGTAAATTGGAAAGTCATTTTTGTTCTTTTTGAATAAACAGGGTGTGTGTTCCATCCTGTGATGCTCTGTTCTGGGTTTTAACGGTGAAACTGACCTATGCTAGCTTGGCTTTTCTTTTGTATATGTCATTTTTTTCTCTTAACGTTTTAGAGAAGTAAGAAACAAAAATGCACACTATTGGCACCCCTCCCCCTTCTAGTCTTGTGACAAGAAACCAGTGATAGACCTCCAGGACCAAGGGCAGATACTGGGCCATGAAGCCTTTGCAGGGAGGGAAAAGTAGTGGGCTATCTTCACCAGCCTTGCCCTAGTCACTGTGTCAGTGTCCTTGTGTGACAGGCTGCCCCGCCCTGCTCTGCCAGGGCAGGTGGAAGACACCTACAGGCCCGTCTGGCGCCATTATGGTGAGCAATTATACGGTGGAGAGACGGGAGAGAAAAGCGGAGTGGTTCACGTGCTGTGGAGAGAGACAGAAACGAAGAAGTGAAGACGGTTGAGGAAGAGGTTGATGTCAGTGGCCTGTGCTGCTACCTGTGGCCACGGTGATGTTTGGGTCTGGGCTGCTGCCAAGGGCCATGTCTGGGTCCGTAGCTCTACCACAATAAGGGTCTGTGTGGATGTCCATGGCTCCTGTTACCACTGAAGGGCATGCGGATGCCCAGGGAATGGACTGTCATCTGAAGCCATGTTGGTGTCTGAGGTCCATGCTGCGTCAGGGCCATACTGATCTGAGTGGCATGCACTGCCACCTAGGACCATGGTGACATTGGGACTCGAGCTGCCCAGGGTTGTGTCTGGGTCAGTGGTCCTACTGCAGCTGGGGTTTGTGTTGATACTCATGGCCTATGTTACCACTGGGGCCCATGTGAACCATGCATGTTGAAATCTGCGGACCATGCTAAGCTGACCTGGGGGCCCTTCACTTGCCCTGGGAGATCTGGTCCTGCCCCTTGCTGGCTGCTAGAGCAGGAAAGCTGACCCTGCCCAACCTGAGAGCACCGGCTCCACCCCTTAACATGAGTGCAGGAGAGCTGACCCTGATGGCAGGGGCACAGGGGAGCTTGCTTGGCCACTCGTCTGAGGAGAGTGGTCCCAGTGGAGACCCTGACTGACCAGCTCAGCTACCACTCAGGCCCACACCCGTGCTTTGAGTTGGTCCACCCCAACATCTACCCCATCTATGACTTGCTGGAGCACGTGAAGGGACTGGTTCTGCGGAACCAGAGCTGCAGGATCTCCATGACTTGGGGCAATAGTAGGATACCCCAGAGGAGGTTTAATGAGGCTCCTGTATTGATGGTATACCAAAAGCCAGAGGCCTTGAACCAGATCAACACCTCATGGCCGTGGACAGTTGCAGGTAAAGCTGTTTGGACAAAATGGTATATACTGTGTGATACACTGCAGCTCCCAGCGCCAACCGGACAAATGAAGAGGTGATGGAGAGGCAGGAAAGACGGAGGAGCAAAGGTTTTTTTCTTTCTTTCTTTCTTTTTTAAAAATTAATATATATATTTTAAATTTTCTTTTCTGGGGGTGCTACAAAGGAGAAACGTAGATATGGAGGGACTGGGAAATGAATGGAATTGGGCTGCATGATGTCAAATTTCCAAAGTATCAATAAAAAGTTATCAATAAAAACTTTTTAAAATAATGTCCTTGTGCCTGTGTCTTCTCATTGTCTGGTTTGGTCTGCTCCAGACAGGCCTTTTCTAGCCATTGCTGTGTAGAAATACAGAGGCTTGAGACCCAGTGCGGCTTCATGGGAAATGGCAATAGAGGCCTGTTCCCTGCCTATAGTATAGGGCGGTGAGGGTTTCACTTGGCCCCGACCATCTTTTCAGTCTTGGGAAGGAAATGCATCGGGTTTGAGGCATAAGTCACGGGACTTTGTTCTCCCTGTGTTCATCTCCTTTGGAAAGTCTGTAGGAAAACATGGCTGAAAGACATGCATGCTGAGTATTCTGAGTTCTCTTATTTGCTAGTCTATAAAATATCATTAATAGTCCTGGTATGTCCTCCAAGGAGGTAAAATTGGTTTCTGGAGGAATCTTCCATTTGAGTTTAAGTAACAAATGTGTACACCAAATCTGCTGATACACCTAAATCTATGACATCCAATTTTAAAAGGGAATTTTTTGATGGGGGAAAATCAAATAATGTTTTCATAGGGAGGCCGCAATGCAAAGCGAATTACAAACACTGGCCTAAAGCAAAGCATCTCTCACTCCCTCTCCTGACTGGGAAGTGTCAGGTTGGTCCCCCTGACTTGTAATGTTATCACCATCCCAGGTTCTTTCTGATGCATTTTCTCTGCCTATGGGCACGTGGCTTCTATCTACAGCATCGTCCTGCCTCGCCTCACGGATATGATTACTGTTGCACTGCAATCATAGATAACCGACAGGAAGAAGAAAGAAGAGGAAGGGCAAAGAGTATGTCTGGGCGACTCAGACTCCATTACAGGAACCATCTGATGTCACGCAGCAGTCTCCAAAGACTTCTTACTGTGCAGAACACAATGAGGGGCACTGCGTTTGCAAGGCAGTCTGGGGGATCCTGGCTGATTGATTTATCAAAGTTAGGCATGTTGCCATCCCCAGTGAAATTTGGGTTGTGTTAATAAGAAAGGAAAAATGGGCATTGGCTAGGCAACTAGCAGCCTACTTAGTGGTGTCTCCTGCTATTTATTTTCACAGTAGCTAAACAGAGTAAGGTACGATGTGAGGTTTGGGGAAAACGTGGTGCATTTCTATTTTGTACTAAAACTTGCTAGTCTGGTGCTAAAAATTGGTAACTAAGTCATTTTTCTGAATGACAGTACTCTGGTGGGTAAAGCATAGTATTTGTAAGCTGAGGACTGTCTTCATTCGGTTGCTAGGTCTTGGATACAGAAACTTGACATTCTACATGCTTCAGTGGGAACTATCGACTCATGATTAATTGGGTTGATGAAGATGTATTGCTTAGAAATTTTGAGTTTTGTGGATGAATATTGTTTTTTGGATACAGAAAAGCAGCATTCTTTCTGTAGTTGTGTTCTCATGTTTTCCAAGTGCAATGATGTTGATAATTGGCACTTCATACAGTAACTAGCATCAGCAACATGTGATCCTTTTACAAATAAAAAAGTGCTAACATCCTTAACGTGGCCGATAATGTATGTGGGGGTTGGAAACTGCAGTGGAAATTTTCCAAAAATATCTGTGGTTCTTGGCGTTATTACTTCCTACAGTTGAAGTGGCATTGTAGTGGTTGGCAGGGCTCCTGGACTCAGGCACGCCAGCACAGAAGCATTTACCAGCACATTGTGTTCAGTGGTGGAAGGAATTAGGTTCAGGACCTCAGTGCTTCTCCAACAGGGTAGGTAGTGTTTAGTACTAATCTGCTTGTGTTTGCTTCTATCTCTGCCTCTTTCTGCTCTGCGTTCCTCTGTCCCTGTTTCTTCCCCTCTTCACCTTTGTGAAGTGTTTGGAGATGTTAGCCTCACAGGGATTGTTCCAGAGAACAGAAAATTATACTCGAAGGAATAATTTTAAGAGAATTTTTTTTATTTAGGAACTAATTTTCAGAAGTATGATGTTTCTTGGATTAATAAAACCTGCTTTCTTCAAATCCATTCCATGTACAGGGAGTAATATGGGTCCACGCTGTGTTCCATACTTTGTACTTTGGTGAATACTTTTTTATTTTACATGTGCATATTAAAATAACAAATTAAATTATTTCAGTCAATTTTGGATAAATTGCAAGATCTTCTGCTATTCTTTTGTCTGTATAATGCCACTTACGTGTTTTCCAGTTGAAGAAGTAAATTCAAGACTGCTTCTTCCCCTGCATGCTAAGACTCTAAGAAGCAGCCAATAGTCTTCCCGAAAGGGGAGGTAGGAAGTGTTAAACACATTTAGTGAAATACTTGGGCATCAAATTGAGCCCTGGAGGAACACGTGGGGCCAATGGGACAAATCTGTGAACAGACCAGTGTGTGTTGACAGAGAGCTTAGACAGAGGCTTGGCTTGGGGGAGCTAAGGAAGGACCCATGGAAAGACAACACAGAGCTGAGTGCAGAAGTTCTAGTAGGAGCTGGCTAGAGGAAGATGCTGGGGTGGGGATCCCAAGGAGAGGTCATAAGTTGTATGCCAAAGCACCAAGGCCAAGGGGACAAGTGCCCAGGAGTTTCTGAGAGAAGGCAGGGACTTTTTTTCCTGCATTATTTCCTTGTATAGTTCCACTGCTTTTTAGATTAGTCAGCATGTGTTGCATATTTGTTGAACTAGAAGGTTAAATGAAAGGCAAGGAGCCCTCTACCTGCGATGTCTTTAGGGAAGTATTAAGAGAGAAAATATTTCGTATGTGATGCTCAGATTTGGTTTTCATTCCGAAGACAATGGAAAGTCATGTAATGACTGAAAACCTGGAAATGATGATATGGGACTTATGCTGAATTCAAGGCTGGCTTGGACAGTGCTCAACTGGATTCAGAGAAATTACTTGTGAGATTATTGTAGTCTACTTGTTGGTTACCTGTAGTGATTAAAAGAAAGAAGAAAGGATGATTGAAGAGATGCTGAAAAGCCATAGCAGCAAGACTTAGTGACTGATTTGGAGCAGGTGACAGAGGCCTATGGAAGGAGTCTGATTTCCAAGTACTGCTTTTCCAGATGGATTCAGATGATGTTGGGGTATAACCAGGAATGAAGAAGGAAAAACATGTTGGGTGATAATGAGTTGAATTGTTGTGATATTGATTCAAGACAAAAAGTAGAGAAATTTGAGAAGTTAGTGTGATTATTATTATTATTATCTGTTAATTTTGAGTCAAGGTCTCACTGCAAACTACATATCCCAAGCTGACCTTGAACCCATGATTCTCCATCCTTGGCCTCCCAAGTGCTAGAGTTACAGATGTATGCATTGTATCTCATATGGTGTGATTTTAAAAATATAGTTTAATATAATAATTTAATATAATAATATAAATAATGATACTGAGCAAGAGCATGAGAGGAAGAGAGGTGGTAGATGGTAATATTATCTATAACCAAACCTTTCTCTTCCTGAATCTTGTGTTTTGATTGGTAGACCACTGTGAGATTTATTATAACTTTTCCACAACCCTATATTCCACATTAAAGCAGCCATTAAATCCTGCCATTTAGTTTTTCTTCCTATCATTACTGTCTTGGACCTAATTCCCATTATCATCTTGAAGACTGGCCAATGTCTGTCTTCCTAATATTACATCTCTCCCCTTTTCAGCACTCTCTATTTTCTTTTCTGTAATGCATATCTGATAACTTAACCCCCTCCCCCCAGTCTCTGTTACTTTCATGGAGACAAGCACACACACAGCCCTAAGGAACATTCTGTGGTCCACTTCCCTTTCTGTCTCCTTCTGACCATCAATATTTACAGCTACTTACTGTTCTATTCTACACTGGTTTCCCAGGCCTTTGAATTAAACTGTGGAATGCCTCCTATTTCATGTTTCCTCTCTGAAATTATGTCATGCAAACAGAATAGATACTAGTTGCTCTGTGTTGATCCTATACTCTGTGCAGAGCTTATCTATAGACCTGCCATGCTTAGTCTCGTCATTTCTATGTAGTTCTCCTTCAAGACTAAGCTTAAATATCATGGAATCAGCTACAGGAATTAGGAGAGTATAAGTTATAGCTCCATGTTTAGTGCTAAAAAGGTGCTAGACATTTACTTATTAAACAGACAGTCTGGTTAGTGGTCACTTACCTCTCTCTTGAAGGAACCCATCTCTACACTTACTTGATGTCAAGAAGGAAAACTTGTGTAAGTTCCCTGCAGACAGTAGCTGTGCTCTCCTTTTGGGGCTTCCAAGTCCGACCATTGCCCATTGGGAAAAAAAAAATATTTCTTGGCAACTAAATTTCAGAAAAGGCCGGTAAGAAATGCTATAATTCTGTTCTATATATAAGATGATGGAAATTGTTTTTTTTTACTTTTTTCTTAGGAATAATGAAAGAAAGAAAAGCATGAACTTACTGTGAAAAAACATATGCAAATACTGGATAGACTGGTGCTTGATTGATGTGTGTATGTGTGGTTTATATGGGGTCTCTGACACTCTTATCTCTCCATATGTATATATTAGACTATAACAAAGAAAATACTTGCATTAAATTAAAAGTACTACTAAAGGTACAGCCATTAGCTCCCCTACTTTAATGTAGTAAACTCATCTCCCCATAAGACATGCTTATGAGACACAAAAAGCCAACTGTCTATTGCACAGAAAAAAAGGAAAATCAAGTGGATGACTGCACTCAATGGCTAATGAATTATTCAAGATTGTTTGTGTCAGTGCCTGGCTTGGTTTGGATGGAGGCAGAGATAACAAACCGAGTGTTCCAAACCACTGCAGCTGGTCTGCACCAAGAGGGTAGTTCAAATGGGAGTCCGTGGTGCCTTAGCTCATATTCAATTCATAAAGTGATAACATTTTATAAATAGAGATTTAGGGCATTTTGCAAGAGAATGCTACAATATTAGGGGGAACACATTATGACCATAATGTAGCAATAATTATGGCAATATGGATATGCATTTTTATGGTACTTGGGTTTTTAATGGGCTGTCATATGCTTCATTTCATTTAAGCCATATGATCTGGTTTGTAGTTAGAATTACTTAAACACATTTAGAGAGAATTTTGCCTGTGCAATGGTGGAGCTGGTATTGAAATAAGTATTCCCCATCTCTCTTTTGAGATCCTCAGCTCACACAACAGGAAGGTTCTGGGCATATGGTTTTAATTTTTTGGGTCATCAGAATGGGATGCATTTTCAGGGTGCTGGATTGACCACCCACTTCTTTATTAGAGAGAGATTTTTCTCTAGTGGTTTATTGCATACCAGAGGCTCCTGTGAAACAGGAGAGGATTCCAGTTAGACAGATTTGGTTACCCAATGTCTTCATGGTTGGTGAGAGTATATATTAGAGGCAGGGCTGTGTGAGTAAGAAGCAGGCTGGATGTCTGAATCCACTTATTCCTCATAATGTAATATCAGGCTTGATTGATTAAAAAGAAGAGAAAAGCATTAGTATATCAGCGAGTTTACTTTCATCTAGATGCCTAAAAACTGTTAGTTGTTGAAAGTGTTATATACACTCTATTTTACGTCAATTGTTTCCAGTAGAGTTGCTGCTAAGTCTATATCCTGTAAATGTTCAGCCACAAGCATGAGGAGAAACAATCTCCTGTGTGAGGGTATAAAGTCAGCATCTCATCCATCCTCCTTCTTTCCCTCTATTCCTCTTTTATTGAAGAAAATTTCAGTTTTTAAATAGCAGTATTCAGGCATTTCTCTTTGGCATCTGTAAAGCTTAAAACTTCATTCACAGAAACACGGATTTTTTTTTTCAGCTTTCCACTCTGGTGTCTTGTTTTCCCTTCATTCATTTTGACTTTCAAATGAACTTCTTTCCTTCTGGTTGTAGGCATAGAACACAGATGCTCTGTTCTGTGCTTTTGTTTCTTTGTTTGAGGCAGAGTCTCCCTGTGCAGCTTAGCTGGCCTTGAATTCAAGATCCCCCTGCCTCACCTTTCTTGGATATAGATGTGTACTACTATGTGTAGTCAATATATTTTTTATTAATAAAAAATACTATTTACTTCAAGTGGCATTTTTTTTTTAGTTCAAACACAAACATATTTTTCATTTTCCTGTATTTCAACAGCATATAGTAACTTCAACATGGTTCTCAGCCCTTGGGGCTAAGGAATGTGCCATTAGCTTAGTTTAGGGGCTGTTCATTATGATGAGCTCTTTCAGAATATATTTTATTACTTGCAAAATAACAGTTGTAAAGGAAAATTAACTTAATTTTATCTTCACGACTCTCCACTGAGAGTATCAGTGTCTCTGATGGCGTGTGCTTTGGAATACTTCCTCTGATCTTTGTCCATTTCATAAGTCATTGTGCATTGAAACTCATTGTGTTGAAGCTTTTTCTGAAGACTCCGTGTCTTCCACATACCAGTGTGCCCGTGGAGTTGTTGAGCAAACCCTGGCCAATGTTAGGATCTCCTGGGAGTCACACTTTTTTGCCCTAGTACTAGGAGTACACACCATTGAGGCTGCGTCATGAGTGTCTGGAGTTCTAACTTTTAGATGGTCCTTAAACTTCATTTTTGAGAAAGACTGAGTCATTGAGTCAGTTTATTTTTTTTATTTTTTTTTGAATTTATTTTATTTTATTTTACAATATAATTCAACTTTACATATCAGCCATAGATTCCCCCTTTCTCCCTCCTCCCGTCCCGCCCCCCTCCCCCCCCCGGCCCCCCCCCCCCCCCCCCGCCCCACCCCCCATTTCCATCTCCTCAAGGGCAAAGACTCCCCCGAGGATTGAGATCGACCTGGTGGACTCAGGTCAGTTTATTTTGAATAGAATTCTGTAACATTCTTTCTTCAGGTATGGGGCATTCTAAAGCTGCATAAAAACTGTAGGCAAGGCCTGAGGCCAGAGGATGGCAATTTCAAGGCCTGTCTGGGCTATAGAGTGAGTTCAAGTTCAGTTTGAGAACTTAATGAAACCCTATCTCAAAATAAAAAGTGAAAAGAAGGATGCAGATATATATATAGCTCAGTGGGAGAGTGCTTACACAATATATCTGAAGCTTCGAGTTCAATCCCCAGTACATAACAGCAATCAAACAAAACACCAACACAGACAAAAGGCTGTAATGCCGGTGTTTATGAATTCTTTGACTTTGTAGAATCAATAACGATGCATGTGATGTTGCCTATGTAATTTAATGCAATGCTTTCTTTGCTGCAGGTTTATTAGTGTGGTGTATTCTATGTTAACATGTCATTTTCAACATGATCTTTCTCAAGAATCTCCTATTCAATAGGAACAATAAGAAAAACTCAAATTGCAATATTTTTTCTAGTGTTAATTTCTAATTTATTTATTTATTTTTATTTTTATATGCACTGGTGTTTTTCCATGGGTGTTAGGTCCCCTGGAACTGGAGTGACAGACAGTTGCAAGCTGCCATGTGGGTGCTGGGAATTGAAACCCAGTCCTCTAGAAGAACAGCCAGTACTCTTAACTATCGGGCCATCTCTCCAGCTCCCACTAGTGTTAATTTCTATGATATAATAGTTGCTTCCATTTGAGACCACAGTTTGTCAGTCTTTTCATTGATGAAAAATTTCAGGATACTTAGAAAATACAGTTTAATTTACCCTCTTCATAATGGCCAGCATTTGATGGTACTAATATTGATGTTGAAGCCAATACTGATTTTGCAGTTTTCAGAAGTTCTGGGATTAATTTCAGCATCAGACCATTTTTAAAATTAATGTAATTTCTCTGAAAGTGAAAACGAATGGGCAACACGTAGAAACTTAGGCAAGCCTTTGTTAACCCTACCTAGGTAAAAGAGTGGTACACTTTAGTGAGGATGTTATGCAATAACAGACCTGTTGCTGACACAAGCTTTCTCTCTGAACTTTGTAAATACCTCTTTCATAGATGGGTCTAGTGTTCTTCAGACAGGGAAAACATTGAAAGACTGGAGATTAGAAGAATTACCATGGAGCCCAATTTAAAATCCCTCAATGTCTTCATCTATTATTTCTTGTTTGCTTTCAGGGACTTTCTTCCTCGAGGTTCAGGCATCGTAACCAGACGACCTCTTGTACTCCAGCTTGTCACCTCCAAAGCAGGTAATTAGTGAAGATGTTTACTGTGGGGATGTGCGCACCCCCTGGCAATTGTCATTTTCATTCCTGGGCACTAGATGTAGCAACAAAACCACTTCTGCAGCAGCTCAGACCAGCAGAGCAGCTGCTGCTGCCTGCATTTCTCTCTAGAATGCTCTCCTGTCCATTATTCTTTGATCCCTTTGATTACATTGAAAGGAAGTCTTGCATGCATATAAAATTTTAACACTATTTTCGACGGGCGGTGGTGGCGCACGCCTTTAATCCCAGCACTCGGGAGGCAGAGGCAGGCGGATCTCTGTGAGTTCGAGGCCAGCCTGGGCTACCAAGTGAGCTCCAGGAAAGGCGCAAAGCTACACAGAGAAACCCTGTCTCGAAAAACCAAACCCCCCCCCCCCAAAAAAAACCCACTATTTTCTTAGACCAAAAAGGTATTTGCTTATTGTAATCCATCTATATAAGTTCATAGTATCATATTATCATGAATGCTCCTTTTGTGTGTACTCTTTCCGCATGTATGTATATTATATGTGTGACTATTTTGTCATAAAAGTAACCATTTAGGGAACTAGAGAGATAGCTCAGTGGTTAAGAGCACTTCCTCCTTTTTAGAGGACCTGAGTTTAGTTCCTGGCACCCACATCAGGTGGCTCCAACCACCTGTACCTTCAAGTCCAGGGGCTCCAATACCTTTTCTGGCATTTGTGGACACTGTACTCACACGCACATACTCACACACACACATGCATATAATTAAAATGGAATTATAATGTATAATGTATAATGATCCAACTTCAGCTTCTACTCGTAGACAACCAACTGTTGCACATCATTTGTCTAAAAGACTATTCTTTGTGCCTCATGTGTTCTTAAATTCCTCATCAAAATTTTATTGGCTGTATCTATGTGGGTCTATATTTGGATTCTCAATTCTGATTAATTGATTGCTATTTCTACTTTTGTAACAATACCATGTTGTCTTAAATATTTTTGCTCTGTGCTAGTATTATTTTTTTGAATTTAGAAAGTAACATTTCTAGTTTGTTCTTTGTTTCAAGACCATTTTAGCTACCCTGAGTTCTAAATTCTGCATGAATCTAGAATCATCTTGTTTTATCCTAGAAATGTGAGATAATTTTTTTAACTCCTGAAAATCAATTAATGTAATGCATTATGTCAGTAGATTTAAAAAAACAAAAAGCCAAAAAAAAAAAAAAAGCAAACCCCATCATTTCAGTAGGTTTGGCTAAGGCATTGCACATCCATGCAGAAAACTTGTAAAGTAGGAATTAAGGGGTGCTTCCTCAGCCTAACAGAGATATGCAAACCCCTCTGTTAACAAACCTATACAAAAGGAATGTTTTCTCTGTAGGCAGTG
>CABHPP010135192.1:0-22624 GCA_902168425.1 Peromyscus attwateri | reverse complement strand
TTTTTTTTTTTTTGTAGTTAAAAGGGAGGTTTATTTAGTGGCATAACTTACAAATGAAGGGATAGGTAGGTTGCAGGGTCTGGGAAAGACGGAGCGCAGTCCAGCGGTGTTCTCTAGAGAACTCTGCTAGGTCTACCTCCAGTGTCCAGGGTCCATGAACCAAGAGAAGTGGTGCATCCGGATCTTGGGTCTTCAGGGTCCTGTCTTGGCCCTGCCTTGTAGGCGTAACAGTTACCGAAGCCTCAATGGGGGTTGGAACTTCCAGATCAAAGCTGGAATGGCTACCCACTACACATACTAGGAAATAAGAAAGGACTTTAATAATAATGTGTCGGGCCTGGAGATGGCTCAGCAGTTAAGAACACTATCCGCTCTTCCAGAGGATCCAAGTTTGATTCCCAACACTCACATGGTGGCTCACAATATCTGTAACTCCAATCCCAGGGGATCCAATGCCCTCTTCTAGCCTCTGAAGGCAAAGAATGCATGTAGTACACAGACCAAAAACACCCATAAGCATAAAAATTAATAAAATTTAAAAATAACAATATGGTCATCAATTTCCTTATAGAGTTGAGGATATAAGAGGTAGTGGTTTTAAGTTAATTCAGTAATATAGACTTTAGAATTCTATATGTACATCATTAATAGGGAACTTTATTAAGACTATATACTATAGAGAATCATAGACTCCTTTTTGTTGGTTCTGCTTCTCTCAGTAATAGGAATTTATATCCAGACAGGTGCTCCACTACAGTTTGGACATGGCCCAGGAGCAAACTGCAGGTAGCAACACATGAAAGACCTTCCTGTGTGACCTCTATAATCTCTCTGCAGCTCTCTTCTGCTCAGCACAGGCCTCCTTCAGAGAACTTGCGTCACTAGGCAAATGTGCTCTCACCTGCAGAATAAATATGAGAATCTTTGTGGAGCCCTTTGTCTTAAGAGGGGAGAAAGGGAACGAATAAAAAAGAATGCAGAAATAAGAATGAATTCAGCCAATCAGAATTATACTTTCCTAGGTTAAACAAGCAACTCAATGATTGTTTCCTCCTATTTCTACAAAGGTAATACCGGAAAGATCTTTGCCTTGGAAAAAAAGGAAAAGAAAAATTTTAAAACTGCATAACAGAATTTGACTTGCTAATAGTCTTTTTGAACTCTGAATACTTTTTTCTAGCCAAGCCTAGAGATTTCTAGTACTGTAGTGAATGATGGAAACCAGTGGTTTTTTTTTTGTTGTTGTTGTTTTGTTTTTTCCTATAGAATGGGGGAACAGCTGATGAGAAGCACGAGGTATGATTTTGAATGCTTTCTTTGTGCTAACAAGTCGAACTCCGTGAAACAAGCCCAGTGATCCAGCTGTGCTACCTTGTGGGTATTTTCAAAGGGGTCTAAGTCAGAATACCGCAATCCGTGTTTACTACAGCACCGTTCATTATATACCAAGACATATCAGCCTAGATGCCCATCAGCTGGTGAATCCATACAGAAAATGTGGTATAGGCACATAATGGAACTTTAGTAAGGCATAAAAAGAACACAGTTGTGTCATTTGTAAGAAAATGGGTAGAACTTCAGATCATGACATAACCCAAGCCAAGAAAAACATGTATCGCATGTTTCATTATATGTGAAATTTGGATTTTAAAATATATGACATGCAATTAAAAGGGAGTATTTGTGATGGGGAGGGGCAGCACCAGAAAAGACAAAGAGGGTGGACAGGAGCAAAGTACATGATGTGCTTGTATCAAAAGTCATGAGGAAGCCCATGATTTTGTAAACGATCACAGAGTAAAACAAATAAAGAACTCCAAGACCATGGGTTTTGACTGAAACAATGCTAATTTTAAGATGAAAAACTCATGTGTGTTACGTAATCACCCACAGTTGCTGTGTCTGGCACGGTGTGTGCTCATCTTCCCCCTTTAACAACCTGATACTCCCCAGGTCTTAGTGATCAGGACAGAAAAACCAGCACTTCTCTGGATGGTGCAGGTCCTTCATCCAAGAGAATCTGGCTCAGGAAATGCCCTAAGTAAGGTTTTGCTATGGGGCTCAGGCTTTGTTCTATAATGTATAAAACCACACATTTTTCTTGTAGCCCTCTAAGTTCCAGTGCTTTCACTGAAGCATTATACCCAGTAAAAGGCAGTGCTCTTTTTAAATATGTGATCAGAGGCACAGAGGACTGGATTTCATACTTTACAAACTTAGTACCCATTCAAAATGATTAATCCATATAAATTGAAAGAAAACATTTAATCCTTAAAAAGTCACATGACTGACTCCTGGATGTAGAAGGCTGGGCACTGTCCACATTTCAATAGTCAGATGGACACCACCAGTCTGTTTCGTTTCCCTTTGTTCTAAAGCCTGTGTACCTTACATTACAGCAGCTATGGAGACCTGGCTTTGTAAAACATGACAGTGAAAGGAAATCACCCAGCCTCATGTTGAAAATAGATTACCTGGAGCCAGTGCACAGTGCTCAGTGAACAGAAACTGCTCTCTTCTTCCCCTCAAACATTTGAAACATTCCATGTTCTTGCATGCTCCCTGCAGTGCTGAGCATTCGCATGGTCCAAGGACCACAACCCTACTGAACAAGAACTTATGGAACAACTGATACAGTCAAACACACTGTCTGAGAAGAAAGTCCTGGTAGCCACCTGGGATAATATGAGTGTCATGGTTTTGACTCTCTAGGGGGAAATTTGGGTAATAAATGTCTGTGAAGCTCTGCAATCAGTGTGTTTAATTAGATTATTATATGGTAGAAGAATTTTGCTTTCAAAGTCATTCAAATACACCATGGGAGAATAAATAGAGGTGAGGGGTAGAAAGAAGAAGACAGAGAATGTGTGCTGTGGTTATTTCGTTGTGCCTTCATGGTGTGACCTGTACAAAGAGTTCTTGCTATAAAGTGCAGCTTAAAAGGTGGAACAGAGGGTTGGAACAGAGAAAAGTTACAAAAGAAAGCATTTTGGTAAGTGTACCATATGGTACATAAGATAAATTACTATGGAAGGAATTAGATGAATGGAAATAGATATCTTAGTGATCTTAACTCTATAAAAAATGTAGGGCTGGGGGAATGGCTCAGCAAGTAAAGCCTTTGGCATGCAAGTTCAACTGGAGGATCACCCAAACCCACAAGAATGCCAGTTGTGCATGGCTGCCTATCACCCCAGCTGGCAGGAGGCAGAGATGGGGGCTAGACACACTTGAAACAGCAAGCTCTGCCTTAAGCAAAAGACTCCATCTCTGTACGTAAGGTGGACAGCAATCCTAGAAGACATCCAATGTCAACTTCAAGCCTCCACACGTGTGAATATGAATATTTGCAAACATATACTAGATACACACACACACACACACACACACACACACACACACACACACACACCTCATGGGTCTAAAAGGTAAAAGGAATGGAAAGGAAGAGAAAAAAAGATGGCCCAAAAAGTTGTAGGGGAAGAATGAAAGAAAAAAAACAAGAGGCAAAGGGAAAGAAAAGGGAATGTAAGGAGAGGAGAAGTGTTAAAATCGGACTAACTGTTTTACGTTGTCACCTGGACCACTGTTGACATGTCATCTGAAATGTACCCTCTCAGTTCTTAAAACATCAGACAACACCTCCCATCTGGAAAGTTGTTGGGGCTGGCAAACATTTCACCATATGTTGTTTTCCAGTGAGTGACTAATATTTTATACCTTTCCTTAAAACTACCTTGCATGTATTTATAAATACAGAAACTGAAAACTTATGAGAAAATATGGCTCTTAAAGAACAAACTCCAAATAAGGACATGAAGGTTCTCTGAACTAAAACAGACACATCTGAGTGCAAGGAATGGGGAGAGTGAGTGGGAGAAAGTCCAGGAAAGCACACCAAGTGACAGTCTTGTTAGCCTCTTCATAATCATCTCTTGATGCTTGAAGCTTACAGGACTCTAAGCCTACCAGCACTGTGCTTCATTTCATGGTTCTTAAACCTCCAAAGAACCCTATAACCTGGAAATATTAATCACAAAATAGCTAAAGAAACGGTGGCTTCAACATTAAATGTACACAAGCTTAACTGTACTCTTCCTGATGGCCAGAATATCTTTTTGCAGTTCATGTAGCTCTGAGCTGGATTAAGTAGTTTTATCATGGGAATTCATGACTATGATGCCTGCCTACTAATGGGCTAGTAAATTATCGAATTGAATCATTCTCTCCACCCAGTTGTAAAACAGATGCATTTCTTAGCTTACAGCACGTCTCTCAGTGAGTGCTTCCAAGAACTCTTTTGTCTTTTGTTAAAATATAGTCACATACTTAACCACAGCTTTTTACATCCAAGTCCTTTTAGCTCAACATTGTTCTGTCTGAGAGGCAAACACTGATGTATTTGTAAGGATAATATTGATTTGAAGTTTAAATCAGATTCTGAATCACTAACTTTCTCACATTTCCCAGTTGAGGATCCTTAAGTATTTATAGTGCAACTCATTAATTGAAAAAAAAATGGCCAATGTCTTCAAATTATATCATCGATTCCTAGATGGTCCCTTTGATTATAAAGAGGAAATAAAGAAACCAAAGACAATGAGAGAATTTGACAAGATATGATTTAACACCTCGGACAATAGCTGCTACTGCTATTGACCATGTTCTCAGGACCATGCTGGACCTTCAACCAAGTCTTCAGTACAACTTTGAAATTCAACTGACTGCAAGGAATTGCAACATGATATTAACCAACATAATTAATGTATATCAGTCCATACCCAACAACTGATACATGCTGGATTCCATGCTACCACACTGAATCTGTTTTGCTGTGTTTGTATTCCATCTGCATCCTATGAATATGCCTCTAGCATTTCCTGTGGGCACACCATTTCTAAATATAAAAGGCAACACAGGAAAACAGAATTCATGCCCAGGGGGAAGCTGGTCTCCTGACAGCATATGTCAATACTTTAAATTTAATGTTGGCCTCTGATTATACGCAAAGGATCATGTCTTCCTCATCTTTGACTTCTCAACAAGAATACAGAACTCTATACAAAAGCACTTATGGGGTGTTTGAGGACCTGAAAGGGACTATGAGTGAGGTTTCAGTTTATAGGGTGAGCATAGAAATTCAATCTTCTTATTTATGGAGCAGTTATCAGAAGCAGATCCTACTGTACTGCATGTTGATTATGATTATTCTTTTTTTTTTTTTTTGGTTTTTTGAGACAGAGTTTCTCTGTGTAGCTTTGTGCCTTTCTTGGAACTCACTCTGTAGCCCAGGTTGGCCTCAAACTCAGATCTGCCTGCCTCTGCCTCCAGAATGCTAGAATTAAAGGTGTGTACCACCACCACCACCACCACCACCACCACCACCACCACCACCACCAGGCAATTATGATTATTCTTAACTCCCAATAGTTCCTGGCTTAGAGCCCAAGTATGTATTCAATGGTGCTCACAATCACATGATGTTAGATTTGAACACACATCCACTGAATTGGTACATAAGAAAAATCAAACTAAATTTTCATGTTTTACAGTAAAATACTATGTTAGAATACAAATGCCCTTAATTAATCAATAAGTTTCTTAAACCACCCCAAATCACCATATTCAAAAATGTCATTGCTACTTCTCTGATGAGTTTTGCATTTGTCAGTAGGTTAAAAGAGAAAAATACAAACAAAATTTCTGATTTGGTTATGTACCAGTTGCATTACTATAAAGTGCTCTCTTATAAGAATTACCCACTTAAAAGGGACAAAATAAAACACCACACATATGTGAACATCTACTGCAAGGTCTGGCTTCAGTAGATGCTTCATAAATTCATAAATAAATTCCATTTATTTTTCTGTGGAAACATGGATTTATCCTCAATGGATTTCCTTGGCATTTAAAAAAAATCTGATCAGTTATTTCCCCTACCACTTCTGCAGTGAATGACGTAGCTTTTGTATATGTGCCCCCTCTATTCTGAGCAGTGAGAGAGAATTGCCACAGCTTTGGGGATAATGGAACAAACTCAAAATGTCTATATAAAACAAAAACATGTACAATTTAATGTCATACATCAACTCCTACACTGTACATTTCAAATTACTTTCTAGATAACTGTAGTTTTCAAATTCTGTGCAGTTGGAAAATCACCTGCAGTTATGTTAATCACAAGACTATCATTACAGATACTCTCAGATATGGACAGGCTCATAAAAATTTATCAATAAATATTAGCAAATATTTATGTAGCCTCATTACCTCCTGTTTTATGATCATACTGAAAAGCCCACAGACTACTTGATTATAGAGTGCCATTTACTTAATTGATACAAAAGTCCCACACCACCAAAATACTCTAGGGAACAATACAGTACCAAACCAATAAGCAAGATCTGCAGCACTCAAGCTTATTTGAATTCTGAAACACTGTGCAGTGTACCTTCATTTCTATAGTTCTTCATTGCCCTTAGTTTAGCTCCTGAAGTTGATGTATTCATTGGTTTAGGAGAAAAGCAGAATTCAGCAGAGATAAAATCATATTTGACTTTGAATTCCAAAATGGCCTCAATACTGCCTTCATAGACAACACCCCCAGCGACAACAGCCATTATTTGTGGGCGTTGGACTTTGCTGAGAGGGTGGATGTAGAAGATCCAATAAATAAAGCAAGAAAACTCAGCATAGACAGGACTGATACTGAGTAGATTATGAAGTGCAATATTTTAAGCTGGAAAAGGGAGGAAGAGAAGGGAAAAGAAACAAAGAAGGGAACAGGAATGATTATTTGAGCCTTTCATAAGATATATTATAAATTAGAGAGATTAGAAAGCAAAAGTCATGAATTCATAAAGAAACATGGTTTTCATGTCATGAGAGACCTGGGATAAGGCAAAAGACCAGGCAGAAATTGCAGGGACTCTAGCTTGATTGACAAGAGGCTGAAAGGCAGCTGCCCTTCCCCAACTCACATGTGGAGCTCAGGGAAGAGAGTGAAGGCAGCTGCAGGGAAGTGCAAACATAGGACATTACATCCTCCAGGTCACTCAGTTTTGCTCACTGTGCTAAGTCATCTAGAATCCCGCCTACAGCATCTCAAGGAGCCCTAAGGACAACCTATACCCCATTCTACCTCCTTAGTGTGTGTGAGTGTTCCTTACTTCCCCCAAGAAAATTACTCTAGAGCCACTGACTTCTCAAGAAAAAGGCCAGATTGTTCAAAGATGATAAAGGACTACTGGGAAAGATGAGTTTATTTTCCCTAACCAATGGCTGAAATGGGAGCACATGACTGAGTTGAGTTTAATAAAAGAAAAAAAGCTGTTTTTCTGAATATTTATCACCTACAGCATAAATGTTAAGTGGTTCTAGTGTTTTTGTAGATACAGGCTCATGAGACATGGTGGAATAGAGGAAGTGGAAATGCCCTGAAAGGATGTCAAAACTGAGATCTAGAGATAGGGAGGCCATCACGGAGAGCTAAGAGAGGCTGGGTCATTCTTGCGGCAGCAGGCTCAATCCTGAGTGTTTCCACATGACTCACTGCTTTTAAATTTTTAGCTCATCAGTAACAAGAGATGAGCTCTTAAGAGGGAGAGCCAGGGAAAGAGGGGGCCCTGTGGCATAGTGTGGCAAAATGAAACCTAATTACCTAGCTTGTTGCACTAGCTTATTAAAATACAAAGATACAGAAAACACAATTCTATTATCAGAACCTCAAGAGAAAAGGTAGACTATGTTATGTTATCTAATAGGTTTTTAACGGAAATATTGAAGAAAAGTAAACTATATTTTATGTTTATTATAATGTAATGGTTTTTCAAAAACCTGGGGATGGGTGAGGCTGGGTAGACTCTCGAGTGCATGATGAACGCAGGAGGACCTGAGTTCTAGTCCCTAGCACCTAGGCAAGACAGTGGATATCTGTAACCCCAGTGTGGGGGAGTAGAGACAGGCAGATCTCTGGAGCTTCTAAGGAAGTCTGCCCGACCAAATTAGTGAGCTTCGGATTCACTGAGAGACCCTGGCTCAAAAGAAAAATAAGATGGAAGTGATAGAGGAAGGTGTCTGACATCAACCTCTCTACCCTCCACAGGCACACATATGTGTGCATGTGCACCTGCACGCACAAATACAGACACGTCAATATAAAAAAAAATAAAAGCTAGGGAGGTAGCTTACTGTGTAAATCACTGAGCACACAAGTGTGAGGACCCAAGTTTAAATCCCCAGACCACACATACAGCTGGATGCATGTCTATAAGTCCACTGTTCCAATGAGGAGTAAGAGACAAAAGAAAGAGCTAGCAGGCCAGCTTGACCTCTAATCTGTACACTTGCAGTGTGCCTTGTATGCCCAGATTCACACACAAAACTGTATACACACACAAACATATACATAATACACACAACACTGCCTATTCAGCTATACACAGTTACACATTACTTCTGTGTTAAATTACCATATTAAGGTAAGAACTTGCCAGAACCAGTTTTGACTTTGGTTTATTTTCCACATAAAGCTTCTATCTTCCAAACTAGCTTCGGTTTTGAAAGACTTCCGGAACCTCCTGTGGGTACCTAACTCATCCAATGCCAGGCAGACTTCCCACAGTGATCTTGTGTAGTGGGATGAGAAGGCTGTGTTGTAAGGAACAGTGTATGATCTGAACAGGTATCTTCTAACAGAGCATTGGCCATGTGGTAACAAGATGAAGGGGGTTTACAAACTTTAAAGTGTTTCAATCCTACATTTATTGTGAAGATTATCCTCTAATTAAGTTCCAATTTAAATTAAACTCCAGTGAACTCTTTCCAATAGTCCACATCTCACACAGTGCCTTATAGACACACATATTCCCATATAAATATAAAATAATAGTACTAGAACCAGTAGCATCATGTGCTGAAGGAGCCAAGCTAAAACTACTGACATCCAGTTTTAGTTTGGGTATGTGATTTCAAAGAATATCTCGTTTTTAATCAGAGCCTTCTCTTCCTACCTAGTAGCTCATGGCTCCTTAGACACCCTCATCAACACTGAGAATAGTTCCCACTTACTATGCAAATCGCTGCCAAAATGAAGACAAGACCTTCCTTACTGCAACTGTTCTTTTTGTGCTCCTCAGAGGTGGGGATTATTCTCTCAGTTTGCAAATTAGAAAAACGAGGCTGGGAATGATCTAGTGACCTATCTTCAGTTCTAGTCATGAGAACTAGGCTGTAAGTGTGACTATAAACCATGCTCTATATATTATACCAGCTGAAGGCATTTATCATAGCTACATGGACATTTGTTTCAATCTAAAATTATTGTCCACATCTGTTTTTAAAATTTAATTACAATCAATATGCCTCAGAAGCAGAGGAAGACCAATATTCAAGGTTTAAGAATGATCCTTAGACATCCTAGTAAAAATAATCTCTCCAGGGGTGACAAGCCTTGGACAATGACTGATTTTACCATACTAGGAGGATAGCATTGAAAACCATCTGTGCATCTTTGATTTAAGAGTCCTGATATCAGCTGGCTGGTGGTGGTGCACACCTTTAATCCCAGCACTTGGGAGGCAGAGGCAGGTGGATCTCTGAGTTCGAGGACAGCTTGGTCTACAGAGTGAGATCCAGGACAGGTAGGGGCTACACAACACAGAGAAATCCTGTCTTGAAAAATCAAAAACAAAAGGGGGAAAAAAGATGCCACTGATAGTGCTTATTCTTTAATCAAAGGGGCTAGTAAATAAATTTCCATGAAAACAGTTAGACGGACCTCTCTGCCTCTCTGAAGGTGATTTATATAGCTAAAATAGATAAGCTGATAAATTTTTAGACAAAAATTCTAATTATGTTTAGACAAAATTCAATTGTTGGATAGTTAAATGGGCCCCAAAATAACTTGAAACATGATTTCCTAAATAATCTTAGTCTATAATAAAAGGTTCACAGTGGATTTAAGGATGAGATTTTAGTCTGGTGACTAAGTTGGGGTTAATATGGCACTAACAACAGAGCCTAGAAAAGAGGTGGCCTCTGTCAGAAAGGCAGTGATGCCTGTAGTTCACATCAGCATTACTGAAATCAATGCCTCTGGAAAAATGATGACTGCAGTGACATTAGCAGCAACAGCATAGACCACATGAAAGATGCAACACCCCAGCCCAGACCTGCTCAATCATAAATCCTAGAGTTTGGGGCTGGTATGCCACATTCCACTAAGTGTTCTAGGTGGGTCTCTTGCAAATTTGAAAGCCAATGATTTTGTGAGGATGCGGGATGTAAAACATAGCAATGCCAGGCTCCATCCTGGGAACATCAGGTATAATGAGTCAGGGTGACATCAGGCCCCTGCCGCAAGAAGTTGCTTAGGAGACTCTATTGTCTCAGCTAGGGTTGAGACAAACTGGCCTGTTCAAACAGTGTTCTAAGGAGTATACACACACACACACACACACACACAGTATCTTCCCTGGAAAACAAGATAAACATAAAAACAAGCTGGCTGAACTGAACACATTAATGCTTTTCCTCTCCAAGTAACTCTGACCTCCAGAGAGTTCAATTACTGGGTCCATTCCATCCTGACAAATGGAGCTGTGCTAGCTAACATCATAATAACAAGGAAATCATAAATAGCTTCCAGGATGTGCTTCACTGATCCAACTGTCTTAGAAAACATCACCAGATACATAAAGACATAAGAAAATGATAGACGCTCAATTTTCAACCAGGCAAGCCAAATATATGCAAGGGCCTTGTGGCTCACAGGTCTCCACCATCCCCGCCAGCATGCCAGGCAATTATCCAACAATACACTTACATATTATAACATGCATGTAAGAAAATCACATGGTTCCTAAAATTGCCAGTTTATAAAATCCAATTGTCAGCATCAGCCTATGAGATAATTGTGTATTTCCCTTACCCAGAGGGAATAAGATAGCTCTAGGGCCCCAGAGGACACCTGAAAGAGCAGAGTACCACATCATGTCTTTAATGTCCTTTCTAACCTAACTAAGCACTTATGCAAAAGCAGTTACCATTTTTGCAGTTTAAAGTGATGGAAAAATTAGCATGTGAAAGGACTCTAGCCAGCCCTAGCAAGGCAAACAAGGCTCTGGCAGGCCTTGCCCTTCTCTGGCATTCCCTCTGTCTTTACAAAACCCATTAGATTACCTTCCTAAAGCTGGCCATCAAGGTCCATTCCCTTCTTTGGCCACTTTCTCCTCCTGAGATTGACTACCAAGATCCAGCTATCAAACTATTGAAGTCCAGCACTCAGAAGCCCCCTTTTGACTACTCTAATTAACATGCCTAATTAAATTAGACACCTCATCCTAACATAGGGTTTCTGCTTTCACTTTTATAAACCACCATTGTCCTAGGGGCCACATCTCCTCTCCATCCAGAGGCAGTTCTTTGTCCCCCTCTGGGACAAGCATTTCTGCTTGCTTCCCTTATTCCCTTCCTGTTAAGATCAATCCATGTGTGCTGTGGATATCGCTCTGTATAAATAAAATGCTGATTGGCCAGTAGCCAGGCAGGAAGTATAGGTGGGACAAGCAGAGAAGAGAATTCTGGGAACAGGAAGGCTGAGTCCGAGGGGCCGCTGCCAGCCGTTGCCATGAGTACCAACATGTAAGATACTGGTAAGCCACGAGCCACATGGCAAAGTATAGATTAATAGAAATGGGTTAATTTAAGATATAAGAACAGTTAGCAAGAAGCCTGCCACGGCCATACAGTTTATAAGTAATATAAGTCTCTGTGTGTTTACTTGGTTGGGTCTGAGCAGCTGCGGGACTAGCAGGTGAGACAGATTTGTCCTGACCGTGGGCAGGACCAGGAAAACTCTACCTATACATGTGAGTCCATTTAATGGGAAATAGGGATTTATAAACTCATGAATACAGAACTGAGTAAACAGCTGAAGTTGTCCTCTGTTCTGATCAGGAGCAAATCCACCTGGCAGTCGATTCACGTAAGGAAGCAAGAAGGGACCTCGTGACCCCTCTCCCTTTTCTTTTAAGAGGTCACATAAGATAGCAAGAAGCCCCACCTCCTTCAGGCCGTATAGCCCAAGGTCATGGGCAGAGCAAATACCACTTCATTTCCCTTTTTTGTCTAAGTAAGAGGATTCTAAACCTAATGCAAACTATATACAATAAGAATGTCTATCAAGTATTCTCCAGGAGAAACAAAGGGTAATAACATAAACAAAAAATGGAACTACAACCAACAAGAACAACATCAAACAAGAAACGTGTGCTAAATGTCCAGATATGTCCAGATCATAGGTAAATGGCAAATTACCGAGATTACTCTAATAGCTGTCCTATCCTGAAGAATCTAACTGTAACTATAAGATTGAAATTACACCAAGAATCTGGATACTGCATATTATTATATTGTTTTGGGGATTTTTAACTGCAGAGAGACATTTGATCGTAGGGCTACTAAGTTAAACCAATATGTATATTTCAAAATTTGTATCTACTGACATGTTGCTTTGGAAAAGAGGTTCTGCTTTTGTTTCAACAGAAGATGAGAAGCTGTGGATTCCTTCCCAGTTAATATGGTTCCATCAAGGAAGACCCCCCCTGAGATGTCTCCAGATGATCCAACGTCCAAAACAGCTTCAAGGCAACTGACTCAGACAATCCAATCTCATCGACTACTCCAGTCAGGAGTTGACCATAATCCTAAATTTTCTTTATGTCCCCATAAGATTACCAGTGTCCCCAATCAGCAGGAAGTAGCCTAGAAAACTATGTCCACATTTCTAAAAAATGTATTATGGATGTTTGTCTTTGTTTAGAGGGTTGGTTACAAATTGTTATTGGTCATAGTCAATCTCTTTCTAAAAGAAGAAAGGGGGATATGATATAGAAATGTGTGATATATATAGAAATGATAGGGTAAAAGGGTAGATTATTGAATCTACTTTAATCTAAAAAACAACTATTAATCTTACATATTTTACATTAGTATGGATTTTGGTTTATTGATACAAATTTAATTTTGTTATACTGTATATATATTTCTACTCTTGTTTAAGGTATTAAGTTTATGCAACTCATTTAAAATTGTAATGTATAATTAAGAAATACAGATTAATAGTAATCTATGATAATCAAACTTATAGTCATGTTAGTTAAGTTTTCTAGGTATGCATAGATATATTTCAATTAGGTAGGTAATCTTCTAACACTTCAAAGACCTACAGAATATGGAATTTAAAATGTTTTAAAAACTTAGACTTTTCTGGACAATGATACATATCTGCTCCTGGCAGCACCAATTTACTTCAAAGAGGAAAATGAGCATCAAAGACACTCCATATGGAGTTTACTTTCTTTGTGACAAAAGCTAGCCTTTTGGGCAAGAAACTGCTCTTGCCTGGACTACATGTATATTGTATATTTTATAAACTGGAAATATAGAACCCATAGGAAGGTGACCACTGAACTATGCCAAAACAGGGTGAGATGGACCTTCAGGTTCCTGCTTCGCAGAGGAGACTACCAGATATTCTGCAGGACATGGGGGAAACTGACTGTTGAACTTTGCTAAAAGATGAAACAATCCTTCAAATTTCCTGCTTCACAAAAAGTCTGCCAGAGACTGTAAGCCTGCAGGCTGAAGATGGATGCCTCAACGTTGCAGAAGAACATTAGGTGACTGTCCAGGCTGCCAGATGTCTCTGTCATTTCTAGAATTTTGGGAGTTGCTTACAATGCACTTCCCATTTACTTAGGTAATATGATATCCTTCTTGGGTCTTTGATGGAGTTGAAGACTGGATAGTTATAATTATGGTTTCCTTTAATCATGATAAAGGGTAAATTAGATATGAAACTTTAGATTCACAAAAATAAGATAGATGATAGAGTATTTTCTTTAATTTTGCTAAATACAAATAGACTAGATACTGTAACTATAATTCTTGCTTGATAACTGTTTTGTTACATGTAATTTTACTATATTAAAGTGAAAACCTTCCTATTGGATTAGACAGAAAAGGGGAAGTGCTGTGGGATGTCTTTCTGTATGCTATGAATATGTGTTGTACTCATTGGCTAATAAATAAGCTACTTTGGCCTATGGCAAGGCAGCTTAGAGGCAGGCAGGAAATCCAAGCAGAGATACAGGAAAGAGAAAGGCAGAGTGGGGGAGATACCTACCCGCTGCCCAAGGAACATGTTAGCAGATTAGCAGAACAGTAATGGCACGACCATGGGCCACATGGCAAAACATAGATTAATAGGAATGGGTTGAGTTAAGTTATAAAAGCTAGTTAGCGAGAATCCCGAGCCATAGGCAAATGGTTTGCAATTAATATTAAGTCTCTGAGTAGTTATTTTATAAATGGCTGTGGGACCATGGATGGGAGTGATTCGTCCAGACTGCTGGGCCAGGTGGGACTGAAGAAACCTCTGGCTACCCCTTTCTCTTCTCCCTCATCCACTACCTCTTGTCTTTGTCTCTTTCTTATTCCCTGGCCTTTGTCCCTCTGGAGCAAATAAATCTCCTTTGTGCTACTTGGTCTTGGGGGTCCTGAGCCTATACTGATCCTTTTAGCATGTATGTTTCCTTCCCCATAATGTTATGGCTACAAGATTATTCTTACCATAGATCCTACCAACCCCTGCATTTGATCTTCTTTTCATCAGCTGTTAAGTGGAGACTATTCACCTGTTTTCTTAAAGGATGCATATTTGAGCTTCTTTCTTTTCTTTTCTTTCTCCCCTTTCTTTCTTTCTTTCTTTCTTTCTTTCTTTCTTTCTTTCTTCCTTCCTTCCTTTCTTTTTTTTTTTTTTTGAACCAAATTACCAGCATTATCATCCTTACATTTCAGGGCCATTATTGGGTAATATAAGGATTACTTGAGCACAAATATTTCATCACTGCTATGGTTGGTCTAATAATCAAGTGTCTGTGAAGTGACTGATGGCAGCTAGCATAAAGAAGTATGGGTAATGTAGATGGAAAGGATGAAATGCATCCAAGGGAGGATGGAATAAGATGGAAAAAGATGTCATAACACTATTTAGGATGGCATGTGGTATGAAACTTACAGAATTCTGGAACTTTTCTATTTCATATTTCCTGGCCACAGTTGATCATAAGCATGCTATTAAGAGTTAAGAGAGGCCAATGTTATAATTTTCATTCAGCATTTGTTTCTCATTTTACTGTAAGAAGCATACTGACGAGGACATGTGAAGAGTGTCATTTCCTGCTGACTCAGATACAGGATACAGAACCGGGTCAGTGGAAACCTTAGAATGAAATTCTGGAGATCTGGGCGTGTAGATTACAAAAGCAGCACCCAGGAGCTCATCAAAAATGGAGATTCTCAGGCCTGTTCCCATTGTCTGTTCTGCAGCCCTGAAGGTAGTCTTTGCAAATCTGCCAGTCTCCTTCCCCCATGCCCGTGGGGGAACTGGAAGACTTATGATGAACCTACACATGAATAGCCTAGTCATGTAGGAGATTTTTTTTTTCACCAAATTCTCCCTAAGAACAAACTAGAAGGAAAGGACACATAATATATCAACTCAGCATTTTGGGCTATGGCACTAATGAGACCCAGGCATGATTTCCACACCAAGAGAGCCACTTGTGTTTATCAAGATGAAGGTTTATCCAAGTCCATGGCTCAGCTACTGCTCAGTTTGTGTTTTAGAATTCAGTGTCCCTCTAACTGACACCAGATGATCTGTGGTCCTCAGTAAAGAGGCAATTTGGTATCACTATTCATGATCAATCTCTTTGGCCAGCACTTAACCCCAACTGGGTCTCATTTTTGACACTAAGTAGTTTTTATAACTCAACATTTGTGTTTCTTATTTCACATCCAAATGACTGAATATTTCCCAAAGTATGCAAGCAAGGCAGCTGATCATGGGGCCTCAATAAATGCATCTTATGCAAAAGAATGCACGCTTCTACTTTACCAGCCACTTTTAGCCTACAAGCAGAAAATGCCCACATGTATGTTGTTCAACTGGCATTGTAAAACTACCGCAATTTTTTTTTAAAAAATTGAGTTAATTATCACTATTTAATAAATATCTATTTTTACATAGAAATGTGAAATTTGGCTTTCATCAGAAATACCAGAACATGGGACAATGATAGTGTTTCCCAGGTGAGGACTACACAACAGTGAAGATCATGGCCACCCAAGTAACCTATAGCTCTTGTTTTTCTTCTGTGTCATACAAGCAATTGGGTTGTCACAGTGCAAACCGGAAATCAAGACATCTCAAGCCTAAGTAACAAAATTAGGTGGATAAAGACTCACATAGGTTTGGACTTCAAGAAAGAGATGAAAATGAGTTTTTTATTACGGAAGTTCAAGCTGTTCCTGAGGCAGGATGAAAAGAACACAAAGATTAGGGAGACATGGGAAGTAATAGGAGCCACTCACTGAAATCTGAAGAGGAGTCAGAAATGTCAACTGAGTAGATAGTGTTTGTTGTCCTACAGACATCCCAAATGGAATTAGAAAACAACCAGCTGTTTAAGCAGGGCCAGCATGCTTGTAACCCTAAGTTTGAGAGTATGAACACTCCTTTGTCCTTCATAAGCCCAATGACAGCACCCCACAAAAACACCTTCCAATGTAATTTACAGAAAGAAATTCCTCAAGAGACAAGTGAATCAGCTCATATTTTATTTAATTTTTAAACTCTCCCTAAATTCTTAGCTTTGATTCATATTTAAACCTTGCTGTAAATGACACCCTTGGAACAATGTTACTTTAAAAAGCTCCAGAATCAACTAAACAGCCATTGTAGATACCTAAGTGTAATTCTCTTGAGAAAACAGTGCCCATGTCTTAGATGTGTACTCTGAATTCCCTGAGGATCTCTCTCCCTCTCTCCCTCCTCTTCTTCTCCCTTTCTCTCTCCCACTCCCCGTGTGTGTGTGTGTGTGTGTGTGTGTGTGTGTGTGTGTGTGTGTGTGTGTGTGTGTATGTGCCTCACTCAACATCCATGCTTAAGCATGCACCCTTGTTTATCATAATAAACTTCCTCATTTTGCTTCACTCTTCCTTGCCCTGAAATTCTTTTCTGTAACAGTCAAGGATCCAGCTTTGTTTGAGTGGAGTTCCCTAAGGAGGAAGGGAATCCCTTAGGCTGTGGGCAGCTGTGATGGGCTGTATCTTCCAGCCTACATGTTCAGCATGTAAGCCAAACATCTGTTCTGAAATAAAATGACTGAAGGCTACAAAAACATCCTGACTAGCTTCATCCATGTCCTTTCCGTTAGGCCTCCACAGACATTTGTACACACCACCACAGGTTTCGAAATAAACTACGACCTCAGATTCTATTAAGACACATGTTCTCAAAATGAACTGCACATCAGTGCTATTAGGAGAAACATAAACATACTGATGCTTGGGTCCCCACCCCAGAGGTTTTATTTTAACCAGCTGTGTCATGGCCCAGGTATTTTTTTCAGCATCCAAAATTGGTGCTAATGCATAGGCAGGGCTGAGGATAATTTACCTGAAGGAGATGGAAGATGGGAGTTCTCCCACAGCTTTAGAAATTTTAGGGGGCTAGTATTGTGTCTCCCTCTCCCAATCTGTTGCTTTGTAAGATCAGCCAATATGGGTTTAGCTTTCTATTCTAGCTGCAAGGAAGTTAATGAAAGCAGAGTCTTACACACATACAATTCCCCATTTCCCCATTCTGCAATTCAAGTCGGCAGTCAGACCCTCCTACAGTCTGCCTTTGAGGCTCACACACATGCGTATTGTTTTATTTGTGTAGTATCTCAAGCAGAAATGCAAAGGGTACATGGCTTTGCCACTTAGTAACTATCGGCACAGCCTATGTGGTTGATTACAGGTTAGCAAATGGGAACACATCATCTAAACTACTGAGGTCCTACAAAATACTGCAGCTAAATTCTGGACTGAACAGGAAATCTCTAAAGACTTAAAGACTGATAACTTTTCTTTAACCTTTTTCTATTTCCTTAGGAGTTATTTTTTTTTTTTGGTTATACATCTGATCCAGACCTTCTCTCTTAGACAGAGCTTTGATGGGCTGAGGATGAATGACTTGAATTTTTTACAAAGCATCCATTTATGGCCAGGGTCTCCAGAGAAACACTGCCTGGAGTGAGGGAAGACATTCTTTTATTATTATTATTATTATTATTATTATTATTATTAATTATTAAGAAATTTTTATTATTAAGAAATTTTATATTCATTTTACATACCAACCACAGATCCCCCTCTCCTCCCTCCTCCCCCCCCCCCCCCCCTTCCCCCACCCCACCCCCCATTCCCACCTCCTCCAAGGCAAGGTCTCCCATGGAGAGTCAGCAGAGCCTGGGACATTCAGTTGAGGCAGGTCCAAGGCCCTGCCCCCTGCAACAAGGCTGTGCAAGGTGTCCCACCTTCCTTAGGCACTGGGCTCCAAAAAGCCAGCTCATGCACCAGGGACGATCCAGTCGCACTCCCTGGGGGGGCCCCTAAACAGTTCAAACTAAGCAACTGTCTCGCCTATCCAGAGGGCCTAGTCCAGTACCATGGGGGCTCCACAGTGAGAGAAGACATTCTTGCAATCTTTTATTTTTTCCTTCTCATCCTACTATCTCCTATTTTTAGTAAATTCTAGATACAACAGTACAGTTTTCCTCCACTGGTGAGTTTAATTTGGTGTGTTTTTTTTAAGTCAAATAAATTAAGAAAACAGATTATGAACAACTACCCTATTCTAATATCCACAGTTTAATGTCTCTTTTCAAGTAACAATTTCAAAAATCCTTGAAATGCCTATTCAAGGCTGTCCTCATATTACTCCTTGTACATCACTGTTACTATCTGTAAATGTTCTTTTGACATTACTAGGAAACATAATTTCACATATTATTTGCTGATTAGACTCTTTCCAATTCTTTGGTAGAATAAATGCTGTGCTGAGCATTTTATCACTGAGACCAATTATTATATCTGCTTTAGTTCCATTTAAGTTACTTATTTCAGTTACTATTGCAATATAGAACAGCATTACAGAGTCCAGTTCAGGGCACCTTCCTTCAGGATTGGCTTTGCATGGGTTAGCATGCAGGGAGGGCTGCAGGCTGCTGGTGTCTCAGAGGCCTCCTAGGGGTGTGCTCATTTTCTCCTTATTTTATCTCCTCCTTCTCTTCCTTTCCCTGAATTTCCTAATTAATAATAAGTTCCTCCATCTTTCCCTATTTGTGTCTTTACTTATCGACCCTACAGTCAAATTTCTTTATCTTTTTCTGATTCCTTTGGGCCTTTCTCTACTTCAGACTGTTTTATTCTAAAGGCTGACAAACACATGATGGTGTTTTATTTTTACTATGTACTGTAAGTTCTGAAAGTTATTGTAGCAAGCCACATAAAAATATGAGTCTAACTTAATTTGTCCCCAGATTGTTAACTGTGAACTATTTTGTTACCTCCTCCTTTGTCTTCTCTCTTTTGAAAGTGAAAAGACTGTGCACTATAACTGTATTTATTCATGGCCATCTATTGTTTCCATCACACACCTTTTAGGTAAAAGCTTTATTCTGAAGATCTATTTTGATAGCATGGGTTTATTTATAAGCTTTAATTTTCAAACTAGAAATATGTTTGTTTACGCTTACTTGCATTTTATTATTTCAGTGAAATTTTTATGAGAAACAGGCACTACCTTTGCTGATCTGGGGGGTAGGTCATCCATGTTTGCTATTATGATTATAGATATTTCTATTAAAATTCCACCACACTTTCCCTAATAGGGCATTTATTTTATTGATTTTGCTGAAGCTTATTCTTGTGTGTGTGTGTGTGTGTGTGTGTGTGTGTGTGTGTGTGTGTGCTGGTATGTACTGAACTCCCTATGTGTGTGCTGCAGAGGCCTAAAGGGGATGTGGAGTGTACTGTTTTGCTCTCTGGGTCCTGTGTCACTCTCTGCTTTACTCCTCCAGACAGGGTCTCTCGCTGCGCCTGAACTTGCTGTCTGAGCTAGGCTGGTTGAGCAGTGATGTGCCTGTCTGAATTCTCACAGTGCTGGGGTTACAGCTGTAACAAGGCCTGGCTTACTCTATGTGGGATCTGGGGACTTGAACTCGGGTCTTTGCGCTTGTGCAGTAGATGCCTTTTCCTAGTAAGGTATCTCTCCAGCTCTTCTTATCTTAAACTGTAGGGGGGAGGGGTGTGCACACGCGTGCTCTGAGGTTTGAATCTCAGGCCTTGTATGTGTCAAACATACTCTACCACTGAACTATAACCATATTATTATAACCCTGGCCTAAGAGCTTTGTGTAAAATTTATTTTTAGCTGATTATAATGACCTGTCCTGGTTATTCTAATGCTGGTATTTTGGAAGTCAAAAATACATTCCATTTGCCAATCTCCCTGCCCCACCCCTACCCTGGCAGCCCTCAAATTAAAAGTATTTTTGCTAAACTGATCAGAGCTAACATGTTCCACATTCTATAGAAATGGAAATGTTTGGCTTGGAATAGCTCAATATTGGTTTTGAATACATGTTCTCCATGTTGAACATGAACACATATTTTGAGTGACTTCATAACTGTGCTAATATTTATTAAATGTCTTTCTCCCTTCTATACATGAAATGATATCAGTCTCCTGCAGTTTTGTCTGAGACATTTGTATTCTAATAGTTAATTATTTAACTTTCACATGAGTTCCAATGTATTTTAACACCCAGGGCTTCCCAAAGGCAAGTGATATATGTTGATGGCTTATATAAAATTATTTATGATCATCAAGAAATATTTTTCCATTAAAAAATGACTATGGCACTGGGCAGTGGTGGCACACACCTTTAATCCCAGCACTTGGGAGGCAGAGGCAGGCGGATCTCTGTGAGTTTGAGACCAGCCTGGGCTACAGAGCGAGATTCAGGAAAGGCACAAAGCTACACAGAGAAACCCTGTCTCAAAAAACAAAACAAAACAAAACAAACAAACAAACAAACAAACAAAGACTGTGGTAATTGGGAAGGTAGCTCAATTCACTGAAGTCCTCACCATGCAAACATGGGGACCTGAGTTCAATTCCCAGCACCCATATAAAATGTCTAACAAGTGTGGTGATGCCTGCTTACAACCCTAGTGCCAAAAAGACAGACGACAGGAGGAGCTCTGGGGTCAAGAGTCAAGGGTCATCTAGCTTAGCACAGATTTTAAGATCAAGTTCCAATGAGATTTTCTCTCAAAAAAAATAAGGTGAATGGTTCCCAAGAATTGACATCTGAGCTTGACCTCTAGCCTCCACATTGCTCACACAGACACATGCATACACACACATGCAAACACACATATACACTCATACTCTTCTCCCACAGAGATAGTTTAAAACAACAGCAGCAGCAGCTAGAACCTACTTGTTTGTGTACATTATATTGCCTAAGTATAAAGGTTATTTGAGCATGGATCCAGGAGAACTGAGGGGAAGACTAGTAGGGGTGTTTATACATCTAATTTTATCATCAGTTTCTGATTGCTACATTTATCTGGTCTTGGTAGTAATTCCAGCAGAATCTAGTTGTCATAACTATTTAATGATCTGTTATCACTTCATTATAGAGTCCGTCCTATGGGAGGTATTTAACACCCTTAAATTAAAGGAACTAATCATTTTCTTTCTGCAGTACCAGTGGAGGTTAGGTTGGTCTTATGCTGATACCAAATGAGCGTAATTTTATACCTCAGCAAACCAAGTAATGGAGGGTTTGGTGTAAGTGGTGCTGCTGTGCTCTGTAATTGAAGCTCAGAGTTGGATGTGAAATCAAGGCAGAAAGCAAAGTGAACACTCAAAAATAAAAGTCCTCTGTGTTCCTGCTTAAGGTGGATGCCCAGTCTGCAGAACATGTGATCATGAAGCCAGTTCCAGTGCACTGAGACCTGTATTGGAAGCAAATCATGTGCCTCCCTATGTCACTCTCCAAGGATGCCTGAGAACACATCCTTCCAACATCAAGGGACATCATGACACAAGAGTGATTGAGTCTCTAAGAGGTTGTCAGAGTTTTCCATTGGATAGAACCTGTTCGTCTCCTTAATATTTGAAGGTGTCAGTAAATGTTCCAAAGACTCTTCAGACTCACCCAAAGAATCAGGTCACATGTAATATGTACACCTATTGCCAATTGAAATTTACATTTAATCTTTTAATATGTGTTGAATAAGTGTAGATTCTCCAGATGTTTTACCCTTTACCATAAAAAAAAGTCAGTTGTCTTATTTCCCTATAGCTATAAAATGTGCTGAATTTGTGATAAATGTTCCATTGCTTCATTGGCATTAATACAAACAAATTCAATATAATGTATACAAACAAGCCAGGTTCTAGCTGCTGCTGTTGTTGTTGTTTTAAACTATCTCTGTGGGAGAAGAGTGTGAGTGTATATGTGTGTTTTCATGTGTGTGTATGCATGTGTCTGTGTGGGCAATGTGGAGGCTAGATGGTTCATACAAGCATGTCTTACACGTTTAGAAGAGATACCATTCATTACTGCAAGCAAAATGGATATGGGCAAATGTTACAGTAGAAACAAATGTTGGGGTCAAAAATGCTAGGGTTTCCAGTCCTTGTGGGAAAAAC
>CABHPP010135191.1:0-28819 GCA_902168425.1 Peromyscus attwateri | reverse complement strand
TATGGCAAATGTGTTGCTCTGATTGGTCAATAAATAAAACACTGATTGGCCAGTTTCTAGGCAGGAAGTATAGGTGGGACTAACAGAGAGGAGAAAAGAACAGGAAGGTGGAAGGAGACACAGCCAGCCGCCGCCAGGACAAGCAGCATATAAAGATGCCGGTAAGCCACGAGCCATGTGGCAAGGTATAGATTTATGGAAATGGGTTAATTTAAGCTATAAGAACAGTTAGTAAGAAGCCTGCCACGGCCATACAGTTGGTAAGCAATATAAGTCTCTGTGTTTACTTGGTTGGGTCTGAGTGGCTGTGGGACTGGCAGGTGAGAGAGATTTGTCCTGACTGTGGGCCAGGCAATATCAAATGCTCTGATTGGTCAATAAATAAAACACTGATTGGCCAGTGGCCAGGCAGGAAGTATAGGCGGGACTAACAGAGAGGAGAACTGAGAGAACAGGAAGGTGGACGGAGACACTGCCAGCCGTCGCCATGACAAGAAGCATGTGAAGACACCAGTAAGCCATGAGCCATGTGGCAAGGTATAGATTTATAGAAATGGATGAATTTAAGATATAAGAACAGTTAGCAAGAAGCCTGCCATGGCCATACAGTTTGTAAGCAATATAAGTCTCTGTGTTTACTTGGTTGGGTCTGAGTGGCTGTGGGACTGGCGGGTGACAAAGATTTGTCCTGACTGTGGGCCAGGCAGGAAAATTCTAGCTACAAGGCAGGAAAACTCAAGCAACATGTCTTTCTGAATTAATCTATGTAGAATGTTTGAGCCTTCAAGGACCCATAGGAAACTCATTCTAAAAACTAAGTAAAATAGGAAAGTCATTCTAAAAACCAAGTAAGAAGAAGCACTTAGCAAATTCTGTCCAAATAAATAATTAATGATTAAGTGAATGTTACATCTATTCTCATGGTGTGAGGAAACTGTTTTTTTATAATGTGGGTTATAAGATAAATTTGAAACACCAATTGCATGAGCCAGATAGATGATATTCCTTCCTATATGTATAGAAGTCTGTTTTTCCCTTTTATGATACATGAGTGGGGTATATCTGTAGGAGTTTCTATAGAACAGTTTTGAAGAGGGACCTGAGTCCAACAGCTCGCATGACCTAGAAAGTCAAGAATGTGGTATCAAAAGAAAAAGCTGAAATGAAGATTTCAACAAAGGACATACATACCAAAGAGAGAGATAGGACCTCACTACTAAAATACGGTGATAGTGGATTTTGTCAGCTTTGTCCCAACTGTTCCGACAGCACCAGGAGTGCAGATAGCCCTCGGTGAGTGACTACACGAGCAACACAGAAGAATGGGAGTTCTCTATGCACAGGATTTTTACTGACGTGGGTGAGCATGTTGGAAATGTTAGCAGTGTGTTCCTATTTGCACATGAATTCCATGAATAATCTTAATTTTCAGCCTCTTACTGACTTTAGGCTGATTATTGAGAAAAACAGAAGCATCTCATGACTTAATGTTCCATCACTGGCCTTGCAATATATTTTTTTTCATTAAATCCTTAATATTGACATCACACTCATCTTTAAATATAAAACAATAAGCGAACCAAGGAGTTGTATTGTATTTTCATAAACACACATTTATGGTTTATTTGTATTCTCATAAAAATTCTATAAAATGGATTTTTATTTTCTTTTGTTATTAAGTGTAGGAACAAATGTGAAACAAACCTGTACAGCAGGGCTTCTTCAGGCACAAACACTCTGGACCTGGGCTTTATTTCCAAGCTTCTTTTGGTTATTTTTATATTTAGCATTAATAACTTGGAGTGTAAGTACTAAAAGGCTCTCTGGGTAGTCTGTATAGTAAAACTGAAGGCCAGATAAAACTCATGAGCAGTAAAAAGTAATAAAACATAAAACAGAACACAAGATTTCATCAAATAGCGGCAGCTCAGTCATGCATGGTGGTCAAAGTGATGGTGTGCCATAGTTTTTAGGTCTTAACTTTGAAGTCATGGTGTGAAGTAAAATAAACTGTCATGTAAAATGTGGAAATGTGTGGGAAGACATTTTATTGGCTCCTATTTTGTCTTTTTGTGACTGGTAAATGTCTCATTTGGGGTCCTAGTTGGAAATAGAATTCACCCTACATCTCTTGACTACAGAGATGTCAAGTCATTAATTCCATATCCCAACTAAGAATGATAGAGAAAGATCTTATGAGATGAAAGGCACATAGAGAATGCTAAATACAAATGACTCATACTGAGGACTGTATAACGGACTTCTACAAAACACCTGTATTTGTGCTAACAATTATGTTTCTGTTCCTGTAATTCTCTCCAGATAAGGAATGTTAGTGTGGTATTCTAAGCTGTCATTCATTCTTTGTCCACAGTTTGATTCTGTAGACTTTTGCCTCTCCATGTAAGTTAAGACGGGATCTAACAGTAACTGTAATAAGTTCTGAGATCATTGAGAAAAGGAAACATGTGCCGTGAGCGAGCCAGGAGCGGTTGAGCATCTGCTGGCACCTGGCAGCGGTTATTCTCACTAGCTTAGTGTTTCCCACAAGCACTTGGGCTCTTGGTGCTAGGATTGCTTAAGAACAAACTGTGCGCTGACCATTCTGACCCCGCAGCTGCTCAGAGCCTCAGCAAACCTCAGTGGATAAAGCCATTTTTAGCTTGTCCAGTGCCTTTTGTCAGTGATGGAGAGCTTCGAGCTCGAAAGTTCACTCTGCTCACTGAGCAGTGGCAGCTCCCGGTATACAAAAGCCAATTCCATCTACAAACTCTGTTGACACGGGAGAGAAATCTTCTCGCGAAGACCCAGGGTGACCTGAAACAAAGTCACCTTCAAGGATGTGGCTGTGCGGAAACATTATATATACCAAAATATAGTGTTCTCAGAGACACCGAAATAAAGCGTATCCCGGGAGTGGTAGTGGCGAGTTTTACAAGTGGCTCCACTCATTTTGCAAGTGTGAAGGCTTATGTGATAAACCTCAGGAGAGATGGTCCAGTTAAGCCAAACCTCTTCCTCAGCTTTGAAATAGTGTCTTGACAGGGACAGTTTTATCTGTTCATTGTCCTTTCGATCAATCAAGATATTTCCTGGTTTTCAAGTTAGGCTGGTATACTTTATGGAGATGCATCCTGCACTTTCCCTACATTTTCCCTTAATTTATTTTTACTTTTGATTTTAAATTTACATTATTGTATCAGTCAAGCCATATTTTTAATAGTCTATTTTGTTTGATATACTCAGTGTTAATGTCTAAACAAAATATACTTTGAAGTGAGCACTCTCCTGTTCTGTACCTCCCACTGTGTTATGTTCAGTGCTTAATTGTAGAAGCAAAAAAAAAAATCCTGAGTGACTTACAGTACTCAGTAAGTTATGTCCTGTCTCACAGCCTGGAATGTGACCTTTTGTTGTGCTTTCCTTTTTTTTTTTTTTTTTGGTTTTTTTTTTTTGTTGTTTAGTTTTGAGGTGGGGTCTGACTGTGTTTTTTAGGCTGGCCTTGAACTTCAGCCTCCCAAGTGCTGGGCAGGTATATACCATCGCACCTGGCTTGGGATGTATTTTTCAATGCCAGAAAGCTGATCAAATACAAAATAAAGTGATGCTGTTAGCAAACTTGGTGTTATTGTGGGTATTTATAGTTATTATAACAAATATCAAGTCAGCACTCCTTCAAATACAGTAAGATTGCACTAAGTGTTCTAGAATATATAATGACCATCATTAATCAAAAGCTTCTAGAAAGACTTCAAGTAAATAACCAGCCCAATTTAAGCTGTGCTCTTCCAAGAGGGCAGAAGTTTTGTAGAAATATTATAACTTTCATTAAGGCCATTTGTTTTTGAAAAGTAGCATTAGGCTTGGCTTAGCTTATACATATCAGACCCAATAATTGGGAAATGAAAAATGTGTAAGTCCTAGATGAAGGAATGGCTAAGAAGAACTACATGGTGCAAATGGAAAAAACCAATGTAGGGAAGGTTGTGGAACTGCTAACATTAGAGGTTATAGCAGCATAGATACATCTATCTATCTATCTATCTATCTATCTATCTATCTATCTATCTATCTATGTATCTATGTATCTATCTATCTATCTATCTATGTATCTATGTATCTATCTATCTATGTATGTATCTATGTATCTATGTATCTATCTATGTATCTATGTATCTATCTATCTATGTATGTATCTATGTATCTATGTATCTATGTATCTATCTATCTATCTATGTATCTATCTATCTATGTATTTATCTATCTATCTGTCTGTCTATCATCTATCTATCTATCTATCTATCTATCTACCTACCTATCATCTATCTATTGTCTGCTTTTATTATATATCTATCAGCCATTGGCTGTAGAAATGAAAATGATTACCAGAAAGGAATGATGAATTTTGGATGATTTGAAAAGAGACCACAGAAAGGAGGATCATTGAGTACCATCTATTCAAGTGATGCTTGATTACCTGTTTTATGTAAATGATGTGGTAATGAGCAAGTTTAGGTTTGTTTGTGGAAGAGTGTTAGATAACATCTTTAAGTTGCAAGAGAAGCTATACCAAGGTTGTGCTGAGATTCTCACCATAGAATGATGCTAGTCCATCATGGTCTGCCCTCTGGCCACCTTGCCTAGCAGGCATGAAGCTGGTGTTAACATAGAAACCTATATGGTACCAGGTTTGCCTGATATCAGTAGAGGTCATTAGTGCTTTGGTTGGCAGAGAAGACAGTTGGAGAGGACTGAGGGGCATGGGAGTGTGTGAGCACTAACAGAAGGGAGCAAGGGGAAAAAAATCAGTGAACTACCTAAGAACTCAGGATCAGCTGAGTGAACTAGCATGTGGCAACTGTCCTCCACATTGTCCTGATTCTTACCTAATTCTCATACATAAAGTTGAGCAATTTCTAGCTGCCAAATTCAGATGTGGGTAATTTTAGCAGGGTCAAAGTCACTGGCAAGTGTCCTCAATCAGTGATGAAATGATTGAAGGAGGGACCAATAAACACTTTTTCTTCAATTCAGAACCCCTCTAGCTGACATCTACTAGGCTTTGGTTGATATTTGTAAGTCAAAGAAAACACTGTCTTATAGCTCTGTAATTTATTAAGTGGCATGCATATCGCCCATGACAAGGAGCTAAAATGTATGGACTATCTCCAGGCTAACTGAAACTTGCTGCACATTATTTCCTGGTGTTCAATTGCAGAATGTAATTATAAAATGTTCTTAGATTCAGGTGGAGTTTTCATTGCTGTTTAGAAGCACAAAGATGTGCTGTGTGGTGATATTTTGTTGTACCCTAATAAGATTTGCTTGAAGATCAGAGGACAGAACAAGCCACTAGATTAAACATGGAGGCCAGGCAGTGGTGGCACACACCTTTAATCCCAGTACTTGGGAGTCACATGTCTTTAATCGCAGTCCTTGAGATCACATGCCTTTGCTACCAGTATTTGGGAAGCACACACACCTTTAATCCCAGCACTAGGAACAATGTGGCTGGGCAGAGAAAGGTATATACAGCAAGGAGTGAGGAGTACAGGAGCTCGAGCCCTTTTTTGGCTAGAGGCCCTTTGCGGCTGGACTCCTTTTGGCTAAGGACTCAGAGACATTCAGCCAGAATATTCGTGGAGTTGGTGAGGTGGGAAGTAGCTGTGGCTTGTTCCTTTGTCTCTCTGACCTTTCAGTATTTACCCCAATATCTGGCTCCAGGTTTTTTTTTTTAATTAAAAAGACCATTTAACATTCATGCAACAGTGCTGCTTGACTATTTCCATTTATTTATAGCTTTCTATAGATGGTAAATAAATTACATCTTAATATCAAGAGAATTCTGAGGTAAAAATGGTGATTGTATCCAAAATTATGTCTCAAAATTCCAAGCCAAATACCTTACATATGCCTTATATGGTAGAGCATAAATGAAGTTCAATAAATGTGAAACTAGCCATTGAAATGTGGGAATTATATATATATATATATATATATATATATATATATATATATAATGTATACACACACACACACATATATAGATAGATAGATAGATAGATAGATAGATAGATAGATAGATAGATAGATAGATAGATAGTGTGTTAGGAAGCTTACCATGACTGTGACAAATTACCTGATAAAAACTTATAGGAGGAAATTTATTTTGGCTCCCAGATTTTGAGGATTCAGTCCACAGACAGTAGGCTCAGTTACTGTTTGGTTTATCCCAGATCAGAGCACTATGGCAGGGAATACATGCTTGGACAAACATACTCATTTCATGGTTGTCAGGGTACAAAGAAATAGAGGGAAGAGATTGGGTTTGGGGGACCTCCAAATCCCTGTCAAGTTGTCCTCACAGTTTTCTTGCTTCTTTCTAATTGGGACCATCCCCTAACGTTTCTAATACTTCCCAAGGGCACCATATGCTGGCAACCAGCACATAAGGACCTTTGGGGGACATTAACTATTCTAACAGTAACATGTGGCCATATTCAACAATGCAGAAATTGGCCACTACCATATTACTGGTAGCACACCAAGTAAAGTTAGGAAGGGCTCAGGAAAGCATTAGAGACACAAAATCAAGTCTTTAGTTCACCTAATTTGTTAATGCTGGGTATGGTTAACCTGAAACTTGTAGGAAACACTGGAAGAATATGGGTAGTTTGATTATGGGGAATAATCATTTTCCCAACAAAGTACTATTATGTCCAATTGCATAACCCTCATACCATTTAGTTCTTCACAATCTCCTTTTCCTATCACACCTTGGAAAGGTGGCTAAGAAGAGATTATGTGAAACTTGTGATGAATTTTTTCTATGTATCTATGTTTATGAATATATCCCCATCTCTACCATTGCAGTCTTAGAATCCTAGATGTCTAAGACTTCATTTCCTTATTATATGCTTGTTGTTGTTGTTTTGAGGTGTGAGCATGCTAGTTTATATCAATGTTCCTGTTTTGTACATTCCCTATTCAGTTCCTTTTCAATTACTCTGAGACCTTTCACTTAACCCCACAATCTACTGCCATTCTCTCCAGTTAAGTCTCCTCAGTTTTCAGTCCTGGCAACTGTGGTGAGCCTGGCTCTGCCCTCTGGCTGCCGTATGCTCTCACTCTGTTTTTCTTGACACATCACTGCATCACTGACTTATTCCTTGGCCATCCCTTCCCTGACTACTTCTATTACTTGACCCTTGGGTGTTGAAGACATGATACTTTGTGTGGGTCCTCCCAGTTGGTAACATCCTGTGTCTTGTATTGTTTCTTGTGACAGGGAGGCCATGATTTAGTTCACATCTTCAGTGTTCAGTTTTAACTCATGTTCATTCACTTAATAAATATGACAACATTTTTGATGACCATCTCTTACATGTCAAGCAAAAACTATTATTCTCAAAGAACTTAGGGGTTACCCAATGACTAGACACTAATAAAAGAAGCACACACATAAATATAGAAGTCTATCTGTGGCCAGTGTCACAGGGCAGAGGTACATGGTGGTAGGAGCTCACAGAAGCTTCTTATTGGGACATACAGCAAATGCTTATGGGGAGGTTCCTGTTGTTGTTTCCATCTCGGTTATTTGGGTGACCTATGCATGATTTTATTTGTAAATGACTTGTGTCATGTTTAAAGTGACATTTCCTGGTGGCCAGTGTACCGAGGAGTTTTAGATGGGTGAAATTTCAGTACTTCATCCCTCCTATTACACAAGTGCTGCATTTTGTCCTTACTAATGCCCCTAGTGTGATTATGTATGTATGGACATGTTGTCTGTTTAAGAGTAATGCCAAGAAAACAAGTCTACATTTTCAGTACAGATTCTCCAAGCATTTTCAGTTCCTTGAGGGCTGAATCTTTGTATTTAGAACCTGAAGTCACACAGGGCATGCTATCAGCATGCAAGACAAGCAATATTTCTTTATGCTGGTTATGTTGTGTAAACTAAATTGACTATAGATCTTGAAGAAAGGTGAAGAAGAATTGCCTTTTATAAAACTGTCAGTGGCAAATACCATTATGCAGTTTAGGTGATTTGAAGGGTATTGCATTTTTGTAATTTAAAGTACAAAAACATGCTGCTATGTGTGTGACTGTTTATAAATATATAGTGATAAACTTGTCTTAACGTTTCAGTTCATTGGCACTTTTATAAAATTCTTTGAAATTAGTGTTGAAGGTCATAGAGATCTGTTGCATTTCTGCTGAGCACAGTATGAAAGATGTCGAAGGTCATGGGAATTTGTTGCATTTCTGCTGTGGACAATATGGAGTACCTTGGTACATTTCAAGCAAGGTTTACTAGCAAGATATTAGATATATCTAATGAGAACATTGTCTTATTTTGGGTTTCTATTGCTGTGACAAAACACCATGACCAAAGCAACGTGAGGATGGAAGGGTTTATTTCCACTTACACGTCCACAGCACAATCCGTCACTAGAGGAAGTCAGGGCAGAAACTCAAGTCGGAGCCTAGAGGCAGGAACTGAAGCAGAGGCCATGAGGAACAATGCTTACTGGTTTGCTCTCCATGGCTTACTCAGCCTGCTCTTTTATGTACTCCTGGATGACCTACCCAGTACTAGCACTGCTCCTAATGGACCAGGCCCTCTTATGTCAGTCACTAACTAAGAAAATGCCCCTTGGCCTTTTGGAAGCATTTTCTCAGCTGCGGTTCCCTCCTCTCAGATAACTCTAACTTGAGTCAAGTTGACAATAGACTAGTCGGGACAACTGCTAACGTATCTAATTTCTTCTCAAAAATAAGCAAGATCATGAAATGAACCAAACCCCTGACCCCTGAAGAGATGGTCCATTTGTAATTTTACTCACTTGTTTCCAATATTGTGCTACTGATTTTAGTTGGAGAGGTAAGGTGAGTGCTGCATGTTAGGGTGGGGATCTGGCGGGTGGCCTCATGGGACACTTTCTGGGGAAGTCATGGATATCTAATCCGATAGGGACACCTGAAAATGAGGCTGCTTTTGAACACATGCTGTGCAGTTGGACTGTATAAGATTTAGTGTCAGACGACAGTCAGCTGGGCACCAGCATTGAGAGGTTGACCCTTAGAAGTTTTGAAACTGGGGATAGAGTGAAACCATCATTTAGATGTGTAGGGGAAGGGAGGCAGCCATGTGGTGAGGTGAGTAAACTGCTGACGGGGTGGAGGGATGGGGAAGGGCAAACTGAAGGAAGGCGTTAGCTGTGAAATTGTCAACTCTCGGCATATGCGAGAGAAGAAAGCTGATGGCTGACTCTAGATCATTTAATACTTTTTTAATGATGAAACTCTTGGTAATGGGGCTGTTAGTACTGCAAGCTTCTGAACGGTTTCTGAGTCTCAAAGCCCAAATGGGGTTTGATGAAGGGATTTTTTTTTCTAACTAGTTGGAAATTGGCTACCTGTTTCCATTATATTAGATATTACTGAGCCTCATATTTGATTAATCTATAAAACCTCATGTTCAGCTTAGAAACTCCCTACAGTCCTTAAAATACATGTATTTATTTTTGTCTTCATGTATTTACACATATACGGGCATGAGGGGGCTTCCTGCAGGTGTCATGGCAGGTAGGAAAATGAACCCCGAAAAGATGAGAATGTAAACTTGGTTCAGACTGACCACATCAACCTGGATCAAACTTCTGGGAGTCTGATGCCAGGCAGTTTATTGCCAATATACTTAAACACAATATAATTTTGCAAAAAAAGGTTCCTGGTGTATTTCAATCCTCAGTGCACAAGGCAGCATAATTATATTGAAACTCAACTCAGGGTACATGTCATATCTTCCAAGAAAATGGGTTCTGGAGATAGGCTACCTGGATTAATTTATGGGCCTAGGGGAGGATCTGGCCTGGTCTTGGTCATACAGATAGTGTAGAGTTTTCTTGGGCTATTACTCACATCTGGTCCTGGTTGTGGGGGCTTGGGAGAGCCCCTGACTGTACAGGTGATGGAAGGGTCATTTATTACTAGCCACCTCCAGTCCTGGTTGTAAGAGCTTAATATGGCCTGGCCCATCAGATAACCAGGCTGTCAATCATGTCCAATTCCTAGTTTTGAGGTGGAAGAACAGGTTTTTCATCTTTCCCATTGAAAAGACAATCCTGCTTGCTTAATATTCTTGGTTTCCCTGGAGATCTATGGGTGCAAGGACCTCTGTGCTCCCAACATATGCACACACACACACACACCTACATATTTGCAGTCCTTGGGATGGAATCTGGGGCTTTGTGCATGCCGGGCAAGAACTTTACTACTGAGCCACACCCTCGGCCTACATTGCAGCTTTTCTTTTATGCTAAGGTTGTGATTTAAGTTGTGTTAACATGCTCGAATATTCACAGTGACATCCATTTATGTTTAAATTAGTGAAGTCCTAACATAGCTCCATGAAAAGTAAATATTGTTAGAATATCCCACCAATGGCTTGTTAATTTCTTCTTAACATTTTATTTTATGATACACAGCCTGAAGCTTTGATCTTGTAAATATTTAGCTGCCACCCCTCTGTTCTATTATTCATTCCTTCATTATGGGACAAATCCCAGGAAACATTAGATAATGGGCTGTGTAAGCCTAAGGGTGACACTGAGTAGTTTAATAGGAAAAAGGGAAAAATAAAAGTTAAAGATCTGGAGTGTAAAAGATGTTCCTATGTTCCTTTCTGGATACTTGCAAATCACTTTTGCCTCTTCAACATCTGTACTACTTTTAAAGGATTTTTTTTTTATCAAGACTACATATGAATTTGATGAGAAGTTGAGGGTATGCATGTGTGTACATGTAAGCACATGTGTGTGTGCGAAATTGTTTTTGTTAGGCATTCTCTCTGACTATGAAAATACAATAATAATTTCTAATTCTTATTCTCGTGATTTTCATCTTTCTCAGATAATTCTACTGCCAATTAGAAGCATCTTTGCTTAACATTGTTCAGTAATTTATTTTTTTCTCAGCCTGGGAAAGTCACGCTTGTGTTTGCATGAGTAATTTCCTAGGGTCTAGGGATGTCTAGCTGAACTAAACAGGTGACTACAGATACTAGCATCTAGAGTAATTGAGCATGTACTACTCACATTATAATGAAATTCTCAGGCCTCAGGTCTTTGTAATTTTCCAACCAAGATGGCAGTGTAGCTGTTTTTCTTTAAAAAGCACAAAGTAGTTTATGACTTTCATTGATGATTTTCCATTCATAAAAAGACCAAGTCCTTTTTGGCCTAGATTGAGAATATTGCTGTGTCACAGCTGTGTTCTTTGCTGGTCTTCACAAATCCAGGAGGAGAGTCAAACCAGGCCACATCACATGATCACTTCAAAGCTGCAGCTAGAGCAGCCCTCAGTGAGCGAAACCTTCCCATGGAAGGTCTCAGACACAAAACCAAGCACTTAGAACATTACCTGTGTACAACTAACAAGATGAGAAGATTTGAATGACACATCCATAATCTGAAGATATGACCACAAACATATCATGAATCAAAATCTAGAGAATAGATTTCAGCATTGAGTCTTGATTACATTATGGAGATTTTGAATGCACAGGGCTACTCTCTACCAGTTTGTATGATATTTGAGAAACAATGTTAGACCAGTGACTATGAACACAGTCTCCTTGGTCATGTTATGTAGGTCCAGATACCCAGTTTTATTTTTAAATAGCCACTTATTACCAGTAGGGCTGTAGGCATCATTTTGTTCTCTAATTATAATGTGGAAATAATATGGCATATATTTCATAGAGTTACTGTAAGAATTAGATGCATGTATACATGCATTTGTACACACACACACACACACACACACACACACACACAAGCATGTACAGTTATCCCTCACTATATATGAAGTGTTGATTCAATGACACAGCCACACACACTGAAATATGCCAAAGCTCAAATCTCTTATATAAAATGGTGTGTGTGTATGTGTGTGTGTGTGTGTGTGTGTGTGTGTGTGTGTGTGTGTGCATTGTAAAGATCTCATGTTCTCTGACTAACCCATGCATTGTCTTAAGGAAGTTTCTGAACAAACAGAAAATGTTGTTTAAAGTCTACATTGTAATTTCATACTGTTGCTTTCTTTACTATTAAGCCACTTCCTGTCCAAGACTGCAAATTTATTTGCCTATGTTTCCTTTTATAAGGTTTGAGTTTCCTGTTTTGGTTTATGATCTATCTTGAGTGAACCTTTGCATACATACAAAATAGAAAACTATATGATTTAAGCTTCGATCATTGTTATTTTAAAGATAAAATTTCTCAGAGATATTTTGGTGTTTCTTTTCACTTATGTGGCAATTTATTAACAACAGCTCACACTGAATCAAGTAAAAGGAAACTCAATTGTTTAGTTTACCAGGAATGAGCAGTATCCCACAAGCTCAGTGGAAGATAGTCCAGGGCAGACCTGAAGGACCAGAGCCAGGTTCTGTTTTCCAAAGACCCCTCTCTGCCATTTCCCCACACCACTTGTCTCTGCATGCTTTCATTTTGTAGAAGTCTTATTATCATGCATGATGAATGCTGCCAGCCTACATGTTATTCTTCCAGTGTCTCTGTCTCCTCCATAAAAAATGCTCTGGGTGACATGTGTAAGTCACCTGTGCCTTCTCTAGGGCTAGACTGGCATGGTTTCTACAGCACTCAGGGCCTCTGAGTAACCAGGTGCAGGTCTGTTCCTGCTGCAGGAATATCGGGCTCAATCAGAACAAAAAGGCTTGTAGGACCCAGCATCCTCCCAGGAGTGCTCTGGACATTCCGGATACATACCCCCAAGGTGCCTACTGTGTAAAAACTCCATTTTTAATGCATAGAACTTCTTTTTCTCTTTTGAATGCAAGATAAATTGAACATACCTCATTATAGTAAGGCTAGCTTGCTATTTGGCTTAGCTAAAATAAAGTATGAATTAATGATTTTGAAGGATTAAAGTGTGCTCAAATTATGAGAGTAATTAAATCTCATTAAATATCACGATTTGACAAATCACAGCCCATTCTGACAGGAATAATCTTGAGAAAGTAGAATAGAAGTTGGGTAATTTTTTATCTCTACTTTGACATCATCTCCCCAGCTTGTCCAAACTCTAATGAAAAAGTTGTCTTGTCAGTACTTAGGCATGATGAACCACTGTGCGAGTAATTGAGGTTCAGTGATTAGGTCTGGATTTATATACTTAGGGAGCCTAATAATTTTCCTGGCCCTATAGAGCAAGCCTAGTGGTGTTCAGCCCACAGGATTAATTGACAAAGAGGAAGTAGTCCTTATTGGAAATCATTAAGCACCTCAGGCTTTCATGTGAAGGGGAAACCTGAAAGTTCGCTGGAGACAAATGACTAACTCAGTCAAGTTGCTTACTTGTCTGTTCTTTGAAGTGTGGTTGAATAAAAGGCTAGCCCCACAGAGAGGCTTGGAATGGTAATGTAATCGATAGCATTTGATTTTCCCAGGTTGGACCCTCTAAAGGAACTTAATATTAAAGCAGTGTTTCACGAAGGCTTTTGTGTAAGCTTAAAAATATGCCCACAGGGGAACAAGGTTGGAGGGACTCTGTAATCCTTAGGCACAAAAATTGTTGCTCTGTGAGAAAGGAGGCCCAGGGAGATGGTTCCCCCAGCAGGCTTGGCCCTCTTCTGAGAATCCTAGGAACTTCCACTCCCTCTCTCTTTTACATGCAGATTACAACTTTATCTCCATTGCTTGCTCTCACCTTTGGTCACATAATCCCATCTAAGATTTAGATGTGAAAACCTTCTGGATACTGCTTTAAAGACAAAAGTTGACTGTGGACAAGAGGTGTAGGAGAATGCAGGAGCCTCAGTTTTTGATGCTATTTGAAGAGTGTAGTTGGTTGTTTTTCTTTCTTTCTTTCTTTTTTTCTCTTTACTCTTTGGGGCCCACCACCCAGCTTCCAAATAAATATATACACAGAGTCTTATTTTTTCTTATGAATGCCTGACCTTAGCTTGGTTTGTTTCTGGCCAGCTTTTCTTAACTTAAATTATCCCATCTATCTTTTGCCTCTGGGCTTTTACCTTTTTCTATTCCTGTGTATCTTTCTTTACTTCTTACTCCTTTGCTGGCTGTGTAGCTGGGTGGCTGGCCCCTGGAGTCTCCCTCCTTCTCTTTTTCTCAATCTTTGATCCTTTTTCTCTCTTTTCCTCTTTCTATTTATTTTCTCTGTCTGGCAGCCCGCCTATCTCTCTCCTGCCTAGCTATTGGCCGTTCAGCTCTTTATTAGACTGTCAGATGTTTTAGACAGGCAAAGTAACACAGCTTCGCAGAGTTAGGCAAACACAACATAAAAGAATGCAATACTTCTTTGCATCATTAAACAAATATTCCACAGCACAAACAAATGTGACACATCCCAAACTAGTATTCCATAACAGAAGAGTCTAGTCATACTGGTCTAATTAATATAAAAGAAGGAATTATTCAGCACATATTTATTTTTCCTTGCTTTGGATTTTTCTCTTTTAGTATCTATAGAATCAAATGGTACTTGCCATATTTTGGTTTTCACTAAACTATTACTCCCCCCTGGTGTAGAGAGGCTGACTTCCTCCCCCATTCCTAGTGGCATTAGTGGCATGCCATCAGTGGGTGGCACACCTCAGTGTCCAGTGATAGTCAAGGGATGCTTTCAGTTCCTCATTTGCTCACAGAACTAGAGTGGAGCCTCCCTGTCCTTCCCATGGGAGGTTGACTGACTACAACTGCTTCGATTGCCGTTCTGAGAGGACATCCAGGGGTGCAGCCAGGTGATTAGTACTGTCTGTTGGTGCTGAATGCCTCCTTACCCCTGCCATCAGGAGAGCAATCTTTTGATTGATTGCCATCCTGTTGAGGGTATCTGCAGTGGGAAGTTCAATTGTCCTTTTCATGCATTTCTCAGATGGGGAAGTGAAGGCAGGAAATACTTATATGAGGATTAAAATACTTTCCTCACCAATTGAATAAAACCTCCTTACAAGGAAGCCTATTCTCTCTACAAATTTTAAATAAAATACAGTATTAGATAGACAACAAACACAAAGGGAATACTTTAAGAGGTTGTGTTTTTTATAGTTTTCATGTGAGTAACTCTTTTCTTTCCTGTGAAAATAATTACATAAATATTGAAGATAGCAACAGAAAATGTAGATTGAGGTTTAGGACGTATTCCACCATTTACATATATTTTTTGTAATTTTCCAATGTCTGACATTTTTAACAATTTAATTTTAAATACTCAAGCAACAGGACCTTTTTTTGGTGTGTTTCCCCAGTAATAGAGCTGCAGATTTACAAAGCTATTACCTTGAGGCCTCCAGCACATCCTGTTGATGCCCATTTTAAACTTCTTGTCCTTAACTGTTGTACCTTATTCCATTCTCCTTGTTTTCCTCACATATGTTTCAGGGACTGTTTATGGTTAACAATGATCATTGAAGATAGCATTCAGCAAAAACATAGTAATTTTCTTTTCTCAATCATTTCTGAGGTCCAGTTTCTCTTTAAACCACGGCATTTGAATCAGGTTCAGATGGGAGAGTTTGGTGTGCATTGGCCTCTAGCATCTTCAAATGGTTTATGACTCTTGTACAGTGTTCCTGATAGTATTTATTTATGTTCTTTAAACTTTATTTTATGTGCACGGGTGTTTTGCTATGTGAATGGCTGTGTACCACATGCATGCAGTACCCACAGAAGCCAGAAGAGGGAATCAGATCTCCTGGAACTGGAGTTACAGGCAGTCTTGAGCCACCACATGTGTGCAGGGAACCAAACCCTGGGCCTCCACAAGAGCAGTGTGCTCTTAACTACTGAACCATCCTGTCAGCCCCTCTCAGGATTCTGACCCCTCTCAGGCTATGGGGCGGGGTGTGTGTGTGTGTGTGTGTGTGTGTGTGTGTGTGTGTGTGTATGTGTGTGTCAATTTCAGTATACTACAAGGATTGACTCATGTTTTTTTCATTCTTTATTTGGCAATTTACCATTTATTCATTTAATTTTTGAGTGTTTACTGAATGCCAGTTGCTTGTAGTGGGTCCCAGGGAACTCAGTCCATGAACATGCAGCTTTGTCTAGGATGACATGGAGACATGAGAGGTGCTTCCAGTCTGGGTGATGCATCTGCTCTAGGGAAGCCCTCAGAGAGACCAGACACAAGAGACATTAGCCTCAAAGGCAGTGAGGAGAGTATGCGAAAACGCAAGGCCCTTGCAGGTTACTGTAATAAACCAAGTCCCTTCTGACAGCAGATTTAGGTTCCTGAACTTCATCTTGGTGCTGGCACGACCTCTGTTAGACACTTTGCAGTTTGGGGCCTAGCATCCTTATTCTTTAATGTGTTCATTACGCAAAGGAAGGGTGTGGTGAAGAGGGATCAAAAAGAAAAACATTTCGCTCTTCAGTTTTCATTAATTGGCATGTTATGGTTTTCTCCTTAAAACAATCTTACTCTTACATCTTTTCATGTGCACTTTCGTTGGTAAATGAGCCTGTTTGCAAAGCCTTCTCTAGTCCCAACTCTCGTGTGAATCTAAAGCTACAGGATCCATTTTTTAAAAACCATTTTCTTGTTTCATGCTTTTGACAGTTTTGCATCTCAGGGGTTGTTCATGCATTAACACACAGCTGTGCCTCTGAGAGCTGCTTCATGCCCCCTCTGCTCTGTGCACTGAATAGAAGCAAAGCAACACAGGGTGCTGATGTGTAGGAGGGAGGCACAGATAAACAAGTGGAACACAAACAAAAACTATAGAAGGCAGAGAAAGGCAGTGTGATGGGTGAGGAATGCAGGGTTTGAGCAAGACACTCAAGTGCATCCTCAGGGGTGAGGTGACATTTGAATGGACACTCAGATGAGGATGAGCTAGCCATCAAAGCCCCGGGGGCAGCATTCTGGGAAAGGTAGATGGGGATCACACAGCCTTTCAAGGCCAGGCCCAATATTTTAGATTTAACTCTGAGTGTAAATGAGCAATTATTGGCAAAGCTCAAGCATTATAATATCATGACCTGATTTGTTTTCTAAAAGGAAATGCTGCTGTCATGGATGGAATGTATAGTACTGTTGCAGTAAGAATGGATTCAAGGAGCAGAGAGAAAGTCAGTATAGCAATTTAGGAAGAGATGTAAGAGTTCTGGAGCTGTACAGAGTGTTGTCTAGAATTCTAAGGTGTTGCTCTGTCTCTGTAAACTTACCTTCATATGAATGAGCGTGTATCTGTCTGTGTATGTGTGAGGCAGGGGCGTGTGGGGAGGAGATTTCATTTAGGGTTGAAATACACAGCCACATTACACTAGTTTGTTTTCTGTTTATAAAACAAAATTCTTGGACCTGGATCATTTATAGAGTGTCTTTGACTCCTGGTGAGGGAGGCTGGAAGTCGGAGGGGAGCAGCCCCGTCTCCTGGATCTCTGGTCCAGGCCTTATGGCAGAAGGCGTCACAGCAGAAAGGATCAAACAAGACCCAGCAAGGCAGGAAGCCAAGAGGGTCACTGTGACCTTCTCTAGTAATAGAAAGTTGCCGTTTTTAGAATTTTCCAGGGAGAATTGCATTAGTTCCTTCTGAAGGTGACAATGAATCCCAGAGACCTAAATACCTCTCTCTAGGACCAGACTGAAGGGATCCACACCTGCCCGCACTGCCACACCAGAGCTAACTTTTTAGCACACTCAAACCAGAATAGAGAGTGTTGGACGCCCGTTATGAGGAGGTGAAGACTTTTGCGATGGAGGCGTTTTCTCTTGCTCTCTCCCATCCTCTCTACGGCCGCTTCTGATTCTCTCTGCCTGTGTTGTTCCCATTCACACTTGTACTCCTTTGTAGCATAGTCCTGTCGCAATTTTGCTTTTGGCCAACCTTCCACGAATCCATAGATTATGCTGGCAGTTCACTGTCCTGTTCCTGGTTTCCCCATACCCAACCAACTGATCATCGGGGTAGCCTGACTGGGTCATGGAGAGTGGCAGAAAACTGTGTCAGGCCTCACCAAGATTGGCGGCGAAGTCTGTGTTGAGTAACTATTACCATGGAGATTACAACTGGAAGTGAGGGTGATAGACATTGAAGGACCCAAATCTAGAGTTTGAGGTGCGGAATAGCCAAGCATTTCCTGGGGAGGGCTCTCACAGGAAGCAGTGTCAGCGAAGCAGGGTAGGAAAGGGAAATGCAGTTAAGGATAAACCAGCTTTTGCCTGATATGGCAGGGAATCTTTGACAGCCTGATTTCAGCACAGAGGGGGTTAACTTGGCATTAAGAACAACTGGGGTACACTCAGTGGATCAAGTGCTTGTTGTCCAAACATGAGAACCAGTGTTCTGTCCCCCAGGACCTCCATCAAGTAGGTGCAATAGCATGCATCTGTGATCCCATTGGGCATATGGAGAAGTGGGTACAGAGACAGGAGAGTCCCTGGAAGCTCTCAGGCCACCTATTCTGGCTTAGGCTGTGGTAAACAAGAGACCTGCTTCAAAGCAGGTGGAAGGTGAGGATCAATAGTTGTCATCACCTGATCCGCACACATGCCTTCACTCACACAGAAAAAGGAACCAGTGTTCATGTGCATACACACTGTACACATAGGTCAAGTACACACATACACATACCTACACACAAATACACACAAACTGCACACTAGTCATGTACACACATGCTGAGCGTACACACACACACACACACACACACACACACACACACACACAGAAAATGAATAATCGGGGAGAATTCAGATGGAGTTAGAGAGGAGAAAAAGGACAGAGGTAGTAGAACACAATACTCATTGAGTAACCGCAGCTGAGCTGAAGTAGATGCCTGGATATCTCGAATCTCTTCAAGGCTGACTCACGTGAAAAAATACTTTACAGTGTTGTTTTTATTCTGAAATGATTTAACATTTAGATTCTTGAGGGACTCTTCGGGTTCTAAATCAGATGCTCAGCTAGAGTTATTAAAGAAATTCTCTAAAATGGATAAAATAATCCAGATGAGATATAATAATGGCACAGACAGGCTCTCCATGTTCTTCTAGGCTCCTGTATGCTCTCTGCTTCATTAAAAAGGCCACATTTGTAGACATCTATGTACATGTCCTCCAGTGGCATGGCCCTTTGCACTAAAAAATGCCATGAGTTTATTCTTTAGGGAGAAGACCCACTTATATATGCTTCTCAACCACCATACATCTGAACATATGTACGCACTATGCTCATGTGTGTCCACAAATGCATGCTTGCAGCAGGCAAATGATTTCTAATTTTCTGTGTATGTTTTTATAATGTGAACTGTATAGGTAGGCTATGTGTTGGACTTTGGAAATCTGACCAATAAAAAATTAATAACATGCCTGACAAAATAGCATGTTATTTATACTTACAAAACAAAGTGGATTTTGTTTCTGTTTTTTTTTTTTGTTTTTTTGTTTTTTTGTTTTTGTTTTTAAGAAAACAAGAGGCAGCAGAATTCAGTTAAATACTGGGTATTTGTGATCACATATAGCCTTTTATCAAGGAGTTTAGTTTGAATGCCTTCCCCCCTTCTGAAGAAAATGGTGACATTTGGATATGACTAAAATTACTCTGGAAAGCCCCACAAACACCTTGTAAATTGCAGTGTTTTGCCAATGTTGCTAATTTTTACTTTCTTTCCCAGGACAGAACAGATACTATCAGACCCACAGGAATCATTTGTTTGTGCTGAGGGTCTGTGAGGCAGGGGATCATGGGCATCCAGACTCTTGAGTTTCCGCTAAGCACTGTGAGACAGATCTCATCACAGCCTGGCCGCACCTCAGTGGCTGCAGAGATTGAGATTCACACAGCTGCGGCCCTCATGTGCAGAGCACAGAGCAGGCATCTCGGTGGGACTGCCTGTGCTTTCAAACTCTTCTCTTGTCCTCTTTGGCTTCTGTTCCTTCCTTGCATCTCTTTTCTTGTATTTTCTGGACATGTGTAGTTGAATCTATACGGCTAAATTGGGATATATTACAACCCTGTGGCATCTGGCATCCTATTTATATGCAGTTTTGTAAATGTATCTTCTGTTGGAATGAAGTCACCAATCTTAAGTTCCTGCATGTGTGCTCTTTGAGTCTGGAAAATTCTGTTAGGAAAATGAATTCCCTTCTGATCATACCACATGTTCCTAGCTCCCAGTTCCTCCGCTTGCACAAAATCACTACATTAGTGGATGGAAACTCAGTTTCTGTCACTGAGCAACAGTTGACAGCTACCAGCTACCAAGGGACAGGAAAACATCAGTTAATTCTTCAGTTCTGTTTTTTTAGTTCAGAATCACCATGTATTGACACTATTGTGATACTGCCCTTGCGAGATTGATCAGTACTGAAGTTGGTGATTCAATTCTGCTATCTCATGTACCACTCACTTGCAATGCTCTGACTGTGAGGGAAAGGAGCTCCCCAGAGGGCATCCAGTGAAGTTATGCTCTGAGAAGGGGAACATATGAAGCACACATGTCTGATGCTGAACCACCAGTGGTACATGTATCTACTACCAAGGCTAGAAAGTGAAATAGCCAGGGTTATGGTTTACTTGAGGTTTGTTGCTGCTGCTGCTGTTCATTGTTTTGTTTTGTAAAGGGCATTCAAGGTTATTCAAGTGTGGCCATCGTGACTGCATGCTAACTGAAGTCTCCCATGTCAAAGGCAAAAAACCCAGTTCCTAAAATATACAACTACCACAAAGGCATCAAATACTGAAAGAACCCTCCAAGATACTCTTCACAGGAATTTTGTTGTGGTTGTTACATATTGCGCTGGTTAGATTGTTATCAGTTTGACACAAACTAGTCATGAGGGAAGGGGGGACCTCAACTGAAAAAATGCCTCTGTCAGATGGGTCTGTAGACAGACCCGTGCGGGCATTTTCAGGGTTGGTGACAGATGTGGGAGGGCCCAACTCCTTGTGGGAAATGCTACCACTGAGCTGTGGTCTTGGGTCATGTACAAAAGCAGATTGAACAAGCCAGTGAGCAATGTTTCTCCATAGCCTCTGCTTTAGTTCCTGCCTCCAAGTTTCTTTCCTGAGTTCCTGCCCTGAGTTCCCACAGTGACTGACTGTGATGGAGACCTGTAAGCGAACCCCTCCCCCCAACACAAGTTCCTTCTGGTCAATGTTTTTGTGGGTTTTTTTTTTGTGTGTGTGTGTGTGTTGTTGTTGTTATTGTTTGTTTTTTACCACAGCAATGAAAAAACAAACTAGGACATATACCACCTCTCCTCCATTCAGCAGATGCTTACTGAATACCCAGAATGCACTGCGAAGGGCACTGGGATTCTGTAGTCAACAAAGCCACAACCTTGACCTCATGAAGCTTTTGGTCTCTTTGGTAGTTGACAAACTATGAAAAAAAATCAAAGAAATAAAACTATCTAGCAATTCAGGGAACCGTTAGAACCAAAAAAGACAGGTGAGGAGACAGTTACCTAATGACGATCATGAAGAGCTGAGTTCATTCATGGGGTGATTCTAGGCGGCCGCTGGAGAGGTGGATTTTAGACTGAGATTCAGGTGAGGAGCTGTGCAAAGAGGCAGAGCCAAGGCATTCTGGAGAGAGGTCAATAGAAGTCAAGACTCCAGGCATAAAGGAGATTGGGCGTTTCCAAGTTTAAAAGAACCTGCTGTGGTTATTGTGCATGTGTGTGGGACTGGAGAAGGTGGCAGCTCATGGTCCAGAGGTTTCAGGAGGAGATAATATCACCTTTAGTGACCCAGCACAAGACCCTAATGCAACATTGATTACTTCATCAAACATTGATTGACCTTCACCCTGTATCAGATGGATGCTGTACTGGGTACAGAGGATAGCTGGATATCTGATGCCCTACAGCTACGGAACTGTAGAGACCATAAACTAGAAGGACCCACAGTCACAAATGATCTAGCTCCTCCTCTCTTGAGGTGAAGAGGGGATTCGACGGTTTCTATGGATGTCTCTACCTCTCTACAAACACCTTGATTATTTTTGTAGGACTTCAGTTTCTGTTTTGTTTTGTTTTTCTTCCACACAGAAATAGGCATGGCATTTTTTCCCCTGGGTTTCTAATAAATCATGTTCGTTTGTTTTAATAATGTAATTAGTTTTGCTGGGATTCTTTATTATGTATTATGTAGTCATGAAATTAACTGTAGTTTTTCTAGGAGTTCAGCAGGCGACATTTCCCCTGGCTTTAGCCAGACCTACAAGCAACAGATGCAAGAAGGGTCATAAAACATGTTCTAACACACACATTTTCCACTAAAGCAGAAAGAGTAGAAAAAAAATGGGAATTGGCTGTGTGGAATTCTATATTATTGATGGTAGCTTGCTAATTACCTTGGAAATCTTTAGAGGCATTTTTTTTTAATTAGTAAAATGCTTAAATTTGAGAGGGAAGACAGAAAAAGTCCCCAGAGAAAGAATCTGTTGGCTGTAATACATTCTAGGTGTGTGTGTTTGTTTATATGTGTGTGTGTGTGTGTGTGTGTGTGTGTGTGTGTGTGTGTGGTGTTGGAATGTTTATTTTATGCTCTTATTTAACTTTACAAGTTGTTTCATCAAAGGATAAATAAATGGTGAAGAAATAAATTGTGTAGGTTGAAATAATTTAAATACCAGAAGACAAAAAAAAAGATTATTTAGGGTGGTCTCAATGAGCAGACTTACTGTCTAAACTATATTACAGCATTTACTGTTCGTGTAGAATGGGGCTTGCCTGCTTCTTGATACTAGGTCAAGTGCTGTGGAAGAAAGGAGTCGAAAGTTCCTGCCCTCAGGGCATAACAGAATTTGAGCATCAGGCATGATCCAGTCTGTAGACACTTACACACACACGGGGAGTGAATGTTACTGCAATCAGCTGTCACGGCCATAGGAATGGTTCAGTATGCTCCATAGGGGGATTTCAGCATAAAAAGGGCACCTACAGATGCTGAATGAGCTCAAAGATGCACAAATGGCCCAACTGAATTATAAAATAGCTTAAAGGAAAAATGAAGGAAGGATGGGGAATATTGGAATGTCTGCCAGTGGAGGAGACGAAAGCCACCTAGAACATGATTAAATTGACCAAAATTGAAAGATCAGAACCCACATTCAAATTCACTGCTGTACACTAAGTGTTAGAATTATATCCAAAGAACTCAAGGAGCCCAGCTGAGGGCAGGGAGGTAAGGGCTGGCAAAAATACTGTAAAATTGTGATTGGGATACTGGACACAGCAATTGTTTGAAAACTTAGTAGTGAAGATGAAGGTCAGTCAGGGAGCTCCTCGTCAGGTGCACATCAGAATTATTAAAATAAAGGCAGACATGAAAATGCCTTAGTCAGGATAGTTTGTGCTTTGTGAGTTCATTCTCTGTTTGTGTCCTCATACAAAGACCCAGGATGAGCTAACACTTCCCACTTCCTGAATAAATGCTTAGAAATAAACACTAGCAAGATGCCGGAGGGAGCCTTTGGGATAGAAAAACACATCTCTTCATTCGTAACCACATCAAAACAGTCTCTTGGTTCTTAACCACGTCTCACAGGGTCTGTTTCCATGGACACCGTCCCCACCACCACCACCACCACCACCACCACCACCAACAAAAAAAAAAAAAAAAAAAACAGGCACACCTGTGGCCACCCTCCTGTTTCTTCTGTGGCAGTCTGGCTCCCTAAGGGTGCTGCTGATTCTCCATTTATGTGGCTCATTTTCTTGCTCTGTATAGAGTGGACGCCCTTGGGCTCCTTCACACATAACCTGAAATGGTGCTTATGTGTCCTGGATTTTAACCTTCCCTCATTCCTGAATTTGAAGAAGCCTGTGGGGAAAAGGAAAATCAACTAGACAGGAAGGTTTTTTTTTTCTCTTTGTTTTCTGGTTTTCTCCTAAACTTCCTTGGCTGCACAGATCCCAGGCCGAGAAAACCCTCCTGTGGATACTCTGGAGGAAGCAGAGAACATCTTAAGAGATTTTCACATGTGCAAACCAAACATCTTCCATTGAGGTTTTTCAAAATAGTCTCCTTAAGCTTTAACATGTGTGGGAATAGTGCTTGCTCAGGTAACCACAGGCCAGGCGTGCACACGCAGGCCCCCAGCACTGCACAGCAGACGCACAAGCCTAGATGCTGAAAACTCGGTTTTTATTGCCTGTTCCCCTAGAACTTTCCCATTCCGTAGCCCTACTCAGGAAGAAAGGCAGGCAAGTACACCACGCTCTTTCTCTTTGGGCAGACCATTGGCAGGTCTGTGGTCAGCTTTTAGAAATCCAGTCAGTGGGCTGGTACACATTTTTTTTTTATCCCTTTCTTCTTTCTTTGTTTCTTTGTTTTTTTGTTTCTTTCTTCCTTCCTTCCTTCTGGAGAATAGTGGTGACAGACTGACTACCTTATTCTTCTCCTTTCCTTTTGTTTCTAAACAGAAAAATCCATCAGCTTGAAAATGGAGGAGAACAGTGACTCCACGGAGAACCCCCAAGGCCAAGGGCGGCAAAACGCCACCAAGTGTGGGTGGCTGAGGAAGCAAGGAGGCTTTGTCAAGACTTGGCATACCCGCTGGTTTGTGCTCAAAGGGGATCAGCTTTATTATTTCAAAGATGAAGATGAAACCAAGCCCTTGGTAAGTAGGAAAAACAATCCCTGCAGACTGTAGCGATCCACTCAGCTGGTGGAGTCTGAGGGGTCCCTGTCTCCCCTCTGGATCTGTTTCCAGGCGACTTGTCTGCTTCTTTTACGGGGTTTCTTAGATTTGGACATGATGAACTGGCTAGTTGAAACTCAGAGGCAAATTATACTTGTCCAATGTTAATTTTGAGTTTTACTAAAGGGACGGAATGTCTGAATCCCTCAGGCAACCTAACTTCATAAGAAAATATTAATGGGCATCTACTAGGGGATAGAGCTCATAACCAAGGCAGCTTTTCTTTTTTTTCTTAGGAATAAGTTGAAGAATCTGTATTTTAATGGAAATTGCCTATATAGCCAACCTGCTCTGGAGACAGTTTCTGTGTTTCTTTGTGGTTTCTTATTGGTCATTTATTTCCTTATATTCTTAGTCACACGTTTCAAAACTGTAATAAAAGAAAGAAGCTCTCGAGTTTTCTCAGCTATGGTCATTGCTTATCAACAGAAGAAAGATGCACAGGGAGGCACCATCCCTGGCTCTTTCCTTTGTCTACATCTAGGGAAAATACACGTGAGAGGAGAGATATCTGAGACTGGCTTGTTTAATCATTCCCAATAGCATGTTCTTGAGGCTACTTCCTCTCATGTTGAAGTTCAAGATCTTAATTAGGAATTTGAATCAGAACTCACTGAAGCACAATAGTTTCACAGGATTCTCATTCCTGTAATTCAGTTAAATAAAAACAGTGTAAGTGCATACTGTAAACCCCAGTCAGTCATAATACTAGCTTTGGCGTATTGACCAGAGTTAAGAATTTACGTTATTGTCTTATGAAATGCTTACTGTTTATATAGCTATACTTATCCATCTATCTATGCCCCCCACACACACTTATACACAACCCATTGGTACTGCTTGTGTCTACATGTGTTTAGGGCTGACCACTTGAGATTTGATAATGGGAGTTCATCCCTTGAGAAACCGATTCTCCCTCTCTCGGTGGTGGCCACTGGTAGCTTCATCTAAGAATGGGACCTTATGGAGTTTCCCCCATCCATGTTGGGACATCAACTGGTGTTGCCATTATGTGGATCTTCTTCAGGCAACCATATCTTTGAGATCTGAAGGATTCAGTTTCCCAAAGATGAGGTCATATAGTTGGGAGGGAGGAGCAGAGTGATCTAGATGCAGTACTCATGTATGAATTTCTTCAAAAAAATTAAAGCCACATCATCCATAAAGATGTGTATTCATTTATCTATATTACTATTAGCTAAAATTAATTAATTTTTCTTTTATTCTTCTCTCATACATTACATCACAACTGTGGTTTCCCCTTCCTCCACTCATCCCAGTCTCCACCCTCCCCTAACCTCCACTCTCACTCAGAGCCACTCATTCTCCTTTTCCCTTCAAAAAAAGAGCAGACCTCCCAGAGACATCAACTGAACAATAGCTTAACAAGTTACCTAAGACTAGAACACAAACTCTCATGTCAAAACTGGGCAAGGCAACCCAGTAGGAGGAAAAGGGTCCCAAGAGCAGGCAAAAGAGTCAGAGATACCTCCCACTCTAAGGAACCCCACATGAACACCTAGATACACAACCATAACATGTATTCAGAGGACCTAGCTAAGATCCATATAAAGTCTGAGATTGTTACTTCAGTCTCTGTGGTCTCCTCTGGGCCCTGCCTAGTTGATTCTGTGGGCCATGTCCTCAGCTCCTCTGACTCCTGCAATCCTCCCCCACCCCTTCTGCAGGGTTCCCCTGGCTCTGCCTAGTGTTTGGCTGTGGGTCTCTGCATCTGCTTCTGTCAGTTGCTGGATGATGCTTCTCTAAAGACAATTGGGCTAGGCACCAATCTATGAGTATTTATTTATTATCTCATGAAACACTTAAAATAACCCTTGATTTTTGTATTATTCTATGGTTATGATTTTATTAGCCCTATTTTTTTTTATTACATGAAGAAGACAAGGTTTAGGATGCAGTTTACCCCAAGTAAAGTGAAAATGGTGCCTTGATTTAACAATAGATATGTCAAGGTTCTTGTAGCCTGGGTCAAAGACCTCTGAGTCAATGAATAAGAGTGCCTCCTACTGGTGATGTGATAAAGGAGCACATTTCTACATCTGTCACTTGACTTGTCATGGCAAACCTGTGGGGAATATGGGACTCGTTATACAGATGAACAAACTATGGCTGGGGTGTCCCTTCTTATGTCACTCCCCAGAGTCCCTTTCTGTTGTGTAGCTTGTTTTATACCATGTAACATTCAGATTAAGATATTGTCTTGAATATAGAGTCATTTTTACCAAACTCAGGAAGGATTAAGTTAATATGAAAACAGTAGAACGTGAAGGATCCAACATGAAGACTCTGATAGGGAAGGATTGTGTTCAATATAACTGAAATATGGGTAAGAGCCAGTGTTAGGTTTCCTGGATGCTCATCTGACACAACATTGGATGGACCAGATTGTTAGCCAGAAGGGATCTAAATTAAGTGATTTCTTATAGCATTGTCTAGGATGGAAATAAGTCATGAGGGAGTAATCAGAGAACTCACTACCTATATGAGCGGAGAACTCTTAGTAGACTAAGCAGAGGTGGGGATTTTCCAGACAGGGTGTCCTTCCTTAATGAGGGTTACTTCATGGCCTCGGTTATGAGGCCATTGTTTCTCAAATGTGTGAATTGTAGAAGACAGAGAAAGTGATCTTAAACCATAGTTTGAGGAATTCTGCTCTACACTGATCAAAGAAGATATTATCATGTTATCTCTGCTATGTTCCTCTGTGTCATTTCTCACAAGTAATATTCAGTAGTTTAGTTACTTTTATCTAAAAACTGGAAATATAATTAAAGCAACGCAAAAGAATGCAAAACCCCCCCTTAAAATTAAAATTACCTTACTTTGTAATATCTCTAAGAAAATATTGTTCTGTTATTCATATTAGATTCAGTATTTACAGACTTACAAGTTAAGTGAACAAAATGGGGTGATATGTTCCAATGTAGTACCAATTCTTTCACATGTCCAACATCTTTTAGCCACTATCCTCCATAGCAATGTTAAAATTTTTCCTTTTAACATATTGTTAAGGACTAGAAATTAAAAAGGCAGTTACAATTTGAGATTAAATAACCTTATCTTTTTGTTGTTTTTGATCATTTTTATAATAATAAAAGCACTGGGGAATAAGACACTGTAGTTTTTCATTTCAAACCTTTTGACTAATGTTGAAACATAAGCATGTAAAATCCAGCCATTTCCAAACCAGAGACTTATCACTGACTTACATATCCATTCAGGGGTTATGCTATCCTATGAATGGACTAATTCCTTTCTTTGTTGGAACATGCTTTTTTGTTACTGAAAATTTCATATGTGAGTGCTGTATGTGTATCATTTCCCAACTCCCTACAACTCCTCCTTGTCCAACCATCTCCTCAAATTCATTGTCCCTTATTGTTTAATAATTATTATTTTACACACACACACACACACACACACACACACACACACACGAGCAAATTTATAAATACAAGCTGCTGAGTCCATTTAGTGTTGCTCATAAGTATATGTGCTCAGGACTGAGCACTTGGAACAGGTAAACCTATCAAGGGATTTACTTCAGGGAAGACTGGTTATCTCTCTCTCAGCAATAATTAATTGCCTGAAGTTCTTCATCTAGGGGTAGAACCTTGTGAAATTTCCCCCATTCATATTGTAACATCAACTGGTGTTTTAACTTCTTAGGTCTTACATAGGCAACCATATTGCTGAGATTTCATGGGTCAGCTTCCCTATTATCCATAGGAGTCACCCTTTTCCAGTAGATGCCCTTATCCTCTGCTTCTTACAGTCCTTCTGCTCCTTCTGTAATATCCCCTCTGACTTTGGGGTAGGGTTTGTGTTGTGCATGAATCAGTTGGAGCTGGACATCCTATGGTCTTTTTTCTCTGCATGTGACCAGTTGTCTCTTTCTGTAGTAAAAGAAACTTCTTAGTTAAGGGACGAGAGCTGCACTTAACTGAGGGCATCAGGATAAGTACCTAGAATGCAGTTAGAAATTACGCTGATTCACAGACGTGGCAGCATTGATTCTCTGTGGTCCTTGGCCTTACCAGCCACAGGCACTGTTCTAGGTTTAGTGTGTCAGACATGATTTCCCTTCTAGC
>CABHPP010135190.1:0-40143 GCA_902168425.1 Peromyscus attwateri | reverse complement strand
CCCCTCCTCTCCCCTCCCCTCTCCTCCTTTTCCCTCCCCTCCCCTCCTCTTCCCTCTCCTCCCCTCCCCTCCTCTTCCCTCTCTTCCTCTTCCCTCTCCTCCTCTTCCCTCTCCTCCTCTCCCCTCCTCTTCCCTGCCCTCCCCTCCTCTTCCAGGAGTTGGGAGAAGAGAGCCCCTCGCTAGCTGTGCCCTGTGGTTTTCTACCCTTCTATTCGACATCTGCAGTGACCTTGGGCCCTCTCAGGCCTTCCTATCCCTATAGCCCATTGATAGCAGATGTCTCCTAGAAGGAGGGTCTGACGGCCGCCTCAGGTCCTTCAGGGCACCAGTCTAGCTCTGCAGTAATGCACACAGGCCCTTTGTAACTGCGTGCTTGTTGGCATTCCGCCTTCTTGAGTGTTTTATGCCTTTGGGTGACACTCCGTAGTGGGTAGGAAGGGTGGGGATGGCCCACAGTATACTTAGAGGGACAGAGAGACCAGAGAGTGTCTGGTGGGTTCCACACAACTGCCAGATGCCAACTGGGATGGCTCCATCTTTACAAAAACAGCTGACAGGGCTGGGAGTGTGGTTCAGTGGGAGAGCACTTTCTCAGCACGTGCATTGAACAGGTACAACAATGAGTACCCCCCAAACCAACCAACCACCCCCAAACAGCCTGCAGAGAATGTGGGGAAGGAGAGAAACCTGTCTTCTACGTGACTGAGGTGTGGAACCCAGGAAACCCAAGAAAGTGGACTCCAGAGCTCCTGAACTGGATTTCAGGGTACCACAGGTGGGCAGGATGGGGTGTCCACGGACCCAGCTCATGAGATGTCACCAGTGCACCCATTTTCTCCCAGAGGATGTACAGCTGCCCGTGAACAGCCTGTGATCCCAGCTCCCTTCCCACAAGGGACCTGGAGCCAGCATCTGCCTTGCATTCCCGTCTATGTGAACGCCAGAACCAGCAGCGGACAGATGTGGCTCCTCTGGTGTTCTCTCCATCTCCGAGTGGTTAGAAGCCCCAGACACACGAGGAGCCTCTGGTGCCCATGACAATGACATTCTTAAGGAAATAGCTTTTAAATGATTCAGAGTCGTGTCTGCCAACACCCCACAGGCTCTGTTTGGAGACAGGATTTCCTAAAGTGAGGAAAGTCAAGTATCCCCAGAGGCTGGGAGGCCCGGGGGTGATGACGAGAGGGAGGGCCAAGCTCCCTGTAACAGTAATTCCAACTTTCCTAACAGGGCTGTGCTACAATAGAATGACAAGCCCCACTGTCATCCAACCATAGCCCTCCTGATTGGCCCAACCCCCTTACTGTACTTGTAACCAACACAGGCGCTCAAGGCAAGGCATCTTAATGTTTCCTTAGAACCATCTGTTCCTGAGCCAACTGGTTTGCACACTGCCTCTCTGAATGCACTGAGCTACAATTTCCTCACAGAAGCCCAAGGGCCACTCAGAGGTGTGCTCCCAAGAGGGAAGGAGCCCAGGGGCTTTGCACATCCTGCCCTAGCAGTAGAAGGTGCAAGAGCCTCTGATTCAGCGTTCCCTCAGCAGATTGCAAGCAGGGAGATTGGAACAGGGGTCCCAGAGGCTACCGTTTCCTTCGCGACCAAGACTGGAGGTCCTGGGTCCTGGGTCCTGGGTCCAGGCAGCTGAGCAGTCAGCAGCTGTGGCCTGAGAATTGCTCACTGGAGTGCTGGGCAGGCACAAGGGGAACTTCAGATTTCTTGTTCTTTCAGATGTTAGAGTCTCTGCATGTTCCATGGTTTATCTGGGCATGAGACTTAAGTCTGAATACTAGATTCCTTTCTGTTTCATGGACATGGTAACCCCTTGGCCTGAAGGCAACTTCAGATGGTATTATCAGTGGATCTATACTGTGACTGCAGCCTATCACATATTGACATGTTTATATTCAAGAAGTTCCAGATTTTGGAGTATTTGGGTTTGTGATACTCACTCAGCCTGTAAAGGAAAAAGCACTCTGAGGATCCACCTTTTTTGACTGGAAATGCAGCTGACCACTTGGGTACTTGGTTAAATTCATCCAAGGTTCATGCCTCCATTCTCCTAACCCGTGCTGAGAAGTCCACAAGTGCATACAGTATTCCAGGTGGCCCTGCCCTACATGGCCCATCACACATGCTGAAAAGCTGCTGGATTCAGGGAGCCTGACTGGAAGACACCAGTCTGGATAGGCAAGAGGATGAGAACAGAGCATCTGGTTGCTAAGTGACACTCTGTGGGCTTCTGCAGGCACCCCACTGCAGGCTGGTGAGGTTGTCACCTGCAGGTTAGGTTGCCTCACTGTGTATTTACCTTGCTCCTGGAACTTTTTCAGGGGCTTATTATTGCTTTTAAATCCCCCCCTCTCTGTATGCTCATCTGTAAGTATGGACATGTGCATATCATTGTGTGTGCATGGAGGACCATATCCTTTGGTATGGGTCCTCACCTTCCACTTTGCTTGAGACTGTCTCTTTTGTTCTCTCGCCAGAGATTTTTTTTTCTGGTTTTTTGAGACAAGTCTTCTCTGTGTGTATCCCCGGCTGTCTTGGAACTCACTATGTAGACCAGGCTGGCCTTGAACTCACAGAGATCCCCCTGCCACTGCCTCCTGAGTGCTGGGATTAAAGGCATGTGCCACCACCACCTGGAACTCCGGGGATTTTTTAATCCTGGAAGAAAGTGACTAATCCGAACCCTACTGGGGCCCTAAGGCTGGTCCATAACACATTGGCTTTGCTGCCTGTCTGAGGCATATATCCATGGTGTGCTGCAGATTGTTACCTGACGCAGAGATTGCCAAGAGGCTTTGACCATGGCATGGACAAGATACTGTCAGCTAGACCAGGGGCCTAGGGTGGAAGGTATGTGTGGCCTCACCCACGAGTTACTAGTTTGAAAGACAAGAGACAAGCACAGGGCATTGCATGCAAGGCTGTCATTTCAAGTGGTGGCAGGCTGGGCTGTGGCGTGTTACAGGCTAGCAGTCACATTACAAGTTCCACACACTGGGAGAGAGTCACACGCTCCAACAGACACCTGGAGGGTATACACAGTGCTGGCTCTGACACTTGACCAGGGCCCATAGCCCAGCTTTTCCTGCCAGGCAGACCTGGCCTGCTCCTGTCAGAGTGGACGCCCCCAGGAGCTGCAGAAGGCAGCTGACTGGCACTCGGGGGCCAGGGCTTTGGGGTCCTGCTCTGACAGTTATTTGTAAGTCACTTGCATTTTGTGTGCCTGAGAGAGACACACCCACAGACTAAATTCAGACATAAACTTTTCACCTCAGAGCTGTGTGAGCTCACTAGAGCATTTTCTGAGGCTTGCTTGCTTGCTCTCAGCCTCCCCTCCCTTCTCCCCGACCTCCTGCTCTCTCTTTAAACACTCCCTTCCCTTTTCTTCCCATTGAAGCTGTTTGCTCCTGAACAGTCAGATTCTAGGAGAAATGGTGTCTTAGCTGGCAGGATTCTTTGCAAACTAGACCTCAACCCACTCCTCAGTGAAATGGAGCAGACCCTCCTGGAGGAAGGGAAGAGAATACTGTGAGGAATACCATGAAGGTGCTTGTAATCCACTATTTTGCATTTCAATTATTTGACTGGGTCTTTTAATATAGCCCAGGTTGGTTTAAACTCTTTTTTAAAAGAAAGATTTATTTATTTTTATTTTATGTGTAGGAGTGTTTTATCTGCATGTATGTCTGTGCACCACATGTGTGCAGTGCCCATGGAGGCCAGAAGAGGGAGCTGAATGCCCTGAAAATGGAGTTGCAGACGGCTGTGAGCTACTGTGTGCCAGGAGCACCTCCTGACAGGGTTGCAGCCAACATAACTGACATAGGCTGGCTCTGGGCCTCCACACAAAGACACCCCACGTGCTCTGTCCACATTCTGTCTTTCCTGGAGTCTTGGAGGGTGAAGATTATGGGGGTTTCATATCCGGGAACATCCAGGAATGTGGGCCTCATAGAGAAGACCCTGAGTTGTCATGTGTGGGTTGAACTACATACAACCTCGTATTCCCTCAGACGTTGAAGCTATAACTCCTGGTACCGGTGAAGGTGGCTTTACTTGCAAAGAGGATCAAGGTTTAGGTGGAATCACTAGGGTGGGCTCTAATCCAATACAACCGTGTCCTCACACTAAGGGGAAATGGACACCGAGGGTGCCACACACAGGTAGACGTGGACATCTTGGGTAACTAGTGCAATGATTCATCCAGGAAGTAGGCGTGCAGCCACGATGTTAAACCACGCCACTCATTTCACTCAGTTCTCAACAGAACACCAGGTTGGAAGAAGGGAGAATCTGCATAGAGTATCAGGAAGTTGTCCACGAGCTCTTACGTGTCAGCAAATACAAACAGCATATGCTGCCTTCCTTGTCTTCCACCTCCTCCTCCTCTTCTTCGTTTTTCCAGACAGGGTTTCTCTGTGTATCCCTGACTGTTATAGAACTCACTCTGTGGACCAGGCTGGCCTCAAACTCAGATTTGCCTGCCTCTGCCTCCCAGAGCGCTGGGATTAAAGATGTGCACAACCGTATTTGGCTACATTTTTTTTTTTTTTTTGAGACAAGGTATCTTTATTATGTAGGTCTGGCTGTTCTGGAATTCACTCTGTAGACCAAGCTGGCCTTGAACTCACAGAGATCCACCTGCCTCTGCCTGTGCTGAGATTCAAGATGTGCACCACCATGCCCAGCTCCAGCACACGCTTTCTTAAGAAAGGCAATGTTGAGACACCGTGGCAGCCTAATTTTTAAGTGAAGATATCAGGCCGGGCTTAAGCAGGAACAATTTCTTAAAGAGCATAGTCAAGCTGCTGAAGACCACAGAGGCCACTTGGGTGGAAAGCTGTAGCGCAATCCTACAGCCAGGTTTCTTCCCTGCTGTGTGTCCATTGGAGTGTGCAGCATGTTGGTGGCGAATGGTGATACTCAAGCAGTTGTACCAGACTCCTCAGGGGACATGGACCGAAACCCCAGAGCCTCAAACCTCCCAGGCTCTAGGAATAGTCTCCAGGCGGGCTGGAAATGAAGCTTGGGAGTGAGGCCTCTTTACTCTAAAAACCCATCTCTCCTGAGGGGCTGTAGCAGAGAGACTGACAAGGTGGCAAACACCTTCTCAGCATTTGTTCCTGTTTACTCTGATGGCCACCCTTCCCTTCCCTCCCCTCCCCTTCCCTCCCCTCCCTCCCCCCTGCCTCCCTTCTTCCTTTCTTCCTTCTCGCTCTTTCTTTGAGTTGATATTAGACTAGTCAGCACAATTTGTGTGCCCTTAAGTATAAAGACAAAAATTCTGGTCATTGTGAACATCTTCTCTCTGAATTTTGAGTTTCGATGATCTCACTTTTATATTTACATTGAGACAGGGTCTCATGGAGTTCAGCAGGCCTCACCCCCTTGCCCTCAAACTTGCTGTATAGTGTAGGATGACCTTGAACTACTGCTCTTCCTCCTCCTCCTGTCTATTCCCTAGTGTGGGGGTGACAAGTATGTGTCACCATACCCAGTTCACATGGTTCTGGGGACCGAACCCAGGGCTTCATGCATGCTGGGGGAGCACTGGATCAACTGAGCCCCACCTCAGCCCCAACTTCTGCCTTTAAAGAATCTTGTCACCCGTTTATTTCTGATTTTCTTCCGTTTGCTGGAATTCTGAATCTCTACACACATCTCAGTAACTAGGCAGGCTCCTACCGCAACTTGAGATAGCTTCTAAAGCTTGTCTCTTTAACTGAATCTACTTTACCCAGGTTCAAATGCTTCCAGCAGAAGCTGGTTGTCAGTCTGATATTCTCCTAGGGCAGGGCACAGTACTGCGGTATCGCGGTGGGAAGGGTTGGTGGCAGAGGTGAGGGATGGGGCTTCTTGGAGATAGTAGAAGGGAGGTGCTAGAGCACAGTCCCTTTCCTTCTCAGCTTTATCATCCACCACATCCAGCATTCCAATTTCCCAAACACACAGTGCATGTGGTAGTCTGCATGGGGCTTTGTCTAGGGAACACTAGAGTTCCTTTAGCGGTTCCTGAACGTCCTGTGCTTTGGCAGACCTAGTCCTTGGCCACATTTGAGTCAGAGTCCTCCAAGTCCTTTTCTCTGGGCCTTGACCTTGGCCTCTGGCCAGTCTTTGGCTCATATCATGTAGTCTCAGTGATCCCCCCGGCTGGGTCAGTTTAGCAAGAATCTTCTGATTACCCTGTCTGACCAAGTCCTTATCCTTACCTCTGCCTCTCCCCTCCTCCCCTTTTCCACAGCAAGAACAAGGTCAGTCAGTGAGAATCCCTGCTGCTGACATCTCTCAGTGACCTCCCATCCATCCTTCTCCCCCCTGCCCCACCCCCAGCTGCCCTCGCTGCATTTGGAGTTGAGTTGCATCTCTCTCCTCTTTTATACCCACTGTAATGGTCCTCAGCCAGGTCTCCCCAAGATCTTAACAATCCTCAGGTAACTCTTATCACTTGGGTTGTGAGCCTTAACCTTTGATGGCTGAGCCATCTCTCTAGCCCAGGGGTCTTAATCACACTGCTGTGTAGTGTCCCCATGTCATGGACGTGACCATCTGACCTGCAGGCAGATAAACCTCTGAGTATCCATAGAGCTTTAGAGGAGGCAAGAATGAAACCCCCTATGGACTGCTGTTCAAATCCAGCCAGTCTTGGGCTACAACCAGAAGATTTCAACCACGACCTGGGTTATCTGGGGAATGGCCACCCAACCTCAGCACTCATAGGCTGTGGTGGATCCTAGACATTTTCGGGGACACCATGGACCCTCAGCTGGGTCACTTTGGTCCTCATGACCATTTTATTTACCACAAGTAGTGGCTGCTAGAGGGCCCCATTGGACCTACAGGGCCTGATTCATCTTCAGGCCCTGGAGCTGGGGGTGGGGTGGGGTTGGATTATCTCATGAACCTTGGCTTCGACTCTCCTGAGTTCAGAAAGATTTCAGAGGAGTGGCACTTACTTCTCTTATCCGTGGTGTTGTGCACAGTCACAGTGGGTACACCAGGGCCTGGGTCCGGAGAGCAGAGAGACCACAAGAAGAAAAAAAAAAACAAAACCAAGGTCATTAGTGTAGAACAAAAGGAGAAAATAAGCTTTCCTTATGACGTGTGGACTGTCTGGGTCTAGAGGATAATGGAGCCAGAAGAGACGTGGCTCTCTAATATCGCAGCCAGGTTAATTACCAGGATCCCTGTTGATGGTACAGATGATGGCTACAGTTGGGTGTTTGACGAGTGAGGGAGATGCTTTTGCCACACAAAAATGAGGACCTGAGTTTGGATCCCTGGAGCCCATATGAAGGGCTGGTGGGCTTGGCATCCCACCTGCCAATTCCAGGTTCAGAAGGCAGGTATAAAGGATCCCTAGAACAGGCTGACTTGTGAGTGAGCAATACTGGCATGTTCTGGGTTTGATTGAGAATGTCTGCCTCAATGAATATGGAGGAAAAGCAACTGAGGATGATTCCTGACATCAACCTCAGGCCCCTACATGCATGTGCACACACAAATGCATGTGTACCCACACTCATATACAAACACATGTATGCTAGGATGATTCCTGACATCAACCTCAGGACCCTACATGCATGTGCACACACAAATGCATGTGTACCCACACTCATATACAAACACACGGATGCTAGTATGCAAACACACATGAGAATTGAAAATGAAAAAAAAATAGATTTTATGATGGTGTCCTCTTGAAGGGTATTCAATCTATACTTTGCTTATTAGCTTCTGAAGAAAGCCCCTGGCTACTCTGCCTTTTCTGTGTGCTTCTCCAATTCTTTGAACAAGACAGACAGGCCTCCAATTCTGACAGACACCACCAGTCACTCCTGTACAGCTTTCCAGATCACCACACGGCACGAACCACCATTTTACAAAGTATTGTGCTTGGATTAAAGCACCATAACCCCATTTTCACTCTTGAGCAGCAGCCCCACGACACTTTTCTGGACTCAGCATACATTACTCAAGTCTCAAGCTTGAAAAAAAAATGGTCACCAGAACCCTGGAAGGAAGCCACCATAGTCTCTAGTCTCTGATCTCCTGTGACGCTTTTGCAAACTCCTCAGTATGTGGGGAGTGGTTTTTGAATGTGTGAATCTGTTCACTGAACCTCTTCAATGGGAAGCTTCCCAGCTTCAGGGCTGTTCGGGTCTCAGGAGTTAGGAGGAAGCTCCCGGGACAACAGCCCCTGCTCAGTCACCCACAGGTCCACCACAGCCTTCAGCAATAGCAGGTCCAGGAAGAAGGCTTCCTCAATAATGTTTGTTGGGTGGATGCATGTTTAGCTGCTAGGCTGGGGACCTCTCCCAACACCCTCTTGCCTCTGTGGCTCTCTGCACACTTGGGTCTGCCAGCTGTGCCTGCTGCAGGGTCTGAGGGAGGCTGAGCTGCCCCCAGGAGCCACTTGCTCTTCCTGGCCCCAGATCTCAGCATGGCTGGTCTTTCCCTTCTCTGCTGGAAAGCCTTTCACTGCTTAGCGAAAGAGCACCCACCCATGACCACAGGGCTGGTCTCTCACTCGTCTTCCCTTACAGGGCACTATGGCACAGGCCGTGATGTCAGGCCTTGGACACTATGGGCACAGTGGTTCCCATCCCTTATCTGCAGCATTAGGACACAGCTCCATGATGGACAAGTGTTTCTTCCATCCAGTGCTGCCGTTTTCAATATCTAAATACATTCTCGGAGTAATGCGGAAAGAGTGAGATGGAGCACTCAGGAGACACCGCCCTTTGGGCTGGGGTAGGGACAGAAGGAGAAAAAGCAAGCTCGAGGTGAGTGGTCAGTGAGATATGGAGGGTAGCATGGCCAGGGTGGCCGCCTGCACTTGGCTGGGGACTCTGGGGTGCTTGGAACTGTGTGTGTGGGCTATCAATGTTATAGAATGCATATTTAGGAAGAACAATGCTGGGGCTTCGCATCCACAGGGTCAGTGTCCGAACTTCCTGTCTGCTTCCAGGGTCCATGTGATAAATGGCTAAGTTGAGGGCCAGGGATCTGCCATGAGTCCCAGCGTGGCTAATAGACCTCATGCAAGATCTGGAGAGTGGACTGCCTGGTCCAGGCCCAAGAAGGATGCTCTGTGTTGATAGGCAGAGTGAGGCAGGCTCAGCCAGAGTGTGCTGGAGTGTGCTGCTGGGCTAGAGTCACAGGCTGAGGTCACAGCAGAGCAGAGACTGACTGCCCTGGGACTGACCCAGACACCACTCAGTGCACACAGGGAAGGTCCAGGAGGCCCAGTACCTCCCTTTTAAAGCACATATTCATTACACAAAATAGTGGCTTTCACTGTAACAACCCTGCACTTACGTATATCATCATATTTACCTCAGTTGTCCTCTCTTACTGCTTTCCCCTCAGGATCCTTTTCTCTTCCATTATAGTCTTCTCTACTTTCTTGTCTTAAAAAATATCTAGAATGGGGCTGGAGAGATGGCTCGGGAGTTGAGAGTGTATACTGCTCTTGCCGAGGGCCTGAGCTTGGTTTCTGGTACCCACGATGGGCAGCTCACAATGGCTTGCCACTCTAGCTCCAGGCCGATCCGATGCCTCTGCCCTCTGAGGAACCTGTACTCAGGTGTGCATGCCCACGCACAGATACACACATGCACATAATTAAAGATTAAAACAACCAGGAGGTGGGAGGGGTGTGTGTGGGGGACATCTTGGAGAAGTGGGAGGGGGAGTTGGGGGTGGATAGGTATATAAGACATGTCGCATACAAATTTAAAATCGTCAAAGAATAAATACAAGATAAATAAGACCTAGATTTTGGATATGAGAGAAAATGTACATTATTTGCCTTTCTGATTCTGGCTTATGGCGCTTAACATGATGCTCTCAGGGCCACCCACTTTTGTAAAAATGATGGATTCTCATTCTTCTTAATGGCTGAGTAATACTTCCCTCCCATGTGTATGCTGCACTCTCCTTATCGGTCACCAGTGGGCGAGCACCTTGGCTGACTCCGCCACTGTGAAAAAAGCTGTGACAAGTACAAGTGGCTCTGGAGTTTCCTGACTTCCATGCCTTCTTCGAGGAGTGGTACAGCTGATCATACAGTCCTGGAACCTCCATGCTGATTTCTATAGTGACTGTTCTACAACTCTTGTCCCTTCCCCCACGCTGTGCCCCTTGCTTCTCCACCCAGAGACAGGCCGGTCAGGAAAAAAAAAAAAAATTCAGGCAGCTGGTTACTGTGAATTTCCTAGAAGCAATGAAAACGTTTTCACTATAAACACATCCCTGTGGTACTTAGGGTACACTGACAAAAATTATTTGTTGTTTGCCTGAAATTCACATGTGCTAGGTGGTCAGTACTTTTATTCGATGACTCTGGCATTCCCTACCTAGAGGGGAGATGCCACGGAGCATCTGTCTGTGCACCCTGATGGGCAGGTGAGCACTGACTACGGGTTAAACTATGGAGGCTTATACTGAGAGCTCCTCTTCTGTCAGCCCTGTTCTGTCAGCCCTTCCCCGGGAGCCCGTGCAGAGAGCCAAGCAGTCATCGAGAGATAAAGAGCCTACAGCTGTTTGCCTTGCACAGTTTGAGGTGAAAAAATTTGCAAACAGAGCATGCCCCACGCTCTTATTAATAATGTAAACAATTATTATTTATTCAGTGGCTACTATGTAAAAGGCATCCTGGTAACTCTCTCCTATGAATCATTTCAAGTCCAGTCTTCACAGCCCTTCTGCGGAGACGCTTCAAACAGTTCACAGACAAGAAAACAGTGGCAGAGCAGCTTTAAGTCTTTTGTCTCATTCACGCAGCGAGGAAGGCACAGAGCTTGGATGGATTTTCATTTTCTAAAACAGCGACGTAATACATGTCTTGAAACGAAAATTCAAATAGTAAAGAAAAGGACCAAGTGACAGCTAAGGGACCCACTTCATCCCCTCCTCCCAGAAAGAGCCTAAGCCCTTCTAGAATGTCCTAGTGAGTGTCTGTATATATGTAGCCACATTTACATAGAAGCATTTTTGAAAAACTTTTATTATGAAAATGTTGCAAATTAAAAAAAAAACACACGCAAAATGAACCAGACCCGAAATCTGTACAACTCAACGGACTTCTGTACCGTTAGTGCAGCTGTTCCACACCAAGCCGTGGAGCTTCACACTGGGTTTTACACGTTCGCTGCTGAATATATTTTATGCAATTATCCACCCCCAAGCATGAAAATTCCATGACAGACCTAGACCTAGAAGAGCTTTATATCTTCTTTCAAAGCTATGTTATGAAATACTAAAACACTTTAAAAGCTTTATTATTACACATATATTTTGAGACTAGGTCTCACTATGTAGTCCTGGTTGTTCTGGAACTAACTTTGTAGACCAGGCTGGTCTTGGAATTACAAGAGTCCTCCTGCCTCTGACTCCTGAGTGCTGGGGTTAAAGGTATGCACCACCACACCAGGCTTTATTTTATGTATATGTTTAAGTTAATTTTTTTTTTCTGTGTATGTATGGGTGTTTTGCTAGCATGTATACCTTTGTACCAAGTGCCTGCAATGCTCTCAGGGACCAGAAGAGGGCGTTGGGTCCTCTGGAACTGGAGTTACAGACAATTGTGAGCCTCCATGTGGGTGCTGGGAATCAAACCTTTGTCTTCTGGAAGAGCAGCAAGTGCTCTTCACCACTGAGCCATCTCTGCAGCCCCAATATTTTAAACACATAGACACAAAAATGCTCATATGTATGCCTATAAATGTCACTGAATCTTAATAGCAAACCAGACTTGTCCTGCTTGCTTAGAAAATATGACAGCGGATGGATTTGATCTTTTCTGCATATCCTTTTCTAATTGCCATAAAACTTACAGTGGGAAAACCCAGGGTGGGGCTGAGGAGATGCTCGTCAGGCAAAGTGTTGGTTGGGCAAGCATGTGGACCCGAGTTGGATCCTCAAGACTTATGTAAAAGCTGGGTGTGGTGGCAGAGCCTGTAATCCCAGCATGTGGAACTGGATGCAGGAGCATCCTGGAAGCTTGCAGTCTAGCTAATTGGTGAGCTCCAGGTTCTATGAGATACCTTATTTAAACAAATTAAGGTGAAAATCGATCAAGACAATTACCTAGCCGGGCGGTGGTGGCACATGCCTTTAATCCCAGCACTCGGGAGGCAGAGGCAGGCGGATCTCTGTGAGTTCGAGGCCAACCTGGTCTACAGAGTGAGATCCAAGACAGGCACCAAAGCTACGTAGAGAAACCCTGTCTCAAAAAAACCAAAAAAAAAGAAAAAAAAAAAAAGACAGTTACCTAACATTGACCTCTGACCTTCACATGTGTATGCACACATAAGCACACATCACACAGATATGTTAAAAACATTAAAAAACGACTCTCCAAGCATCCGAATAGGTCTTTCTTTCTTAAGATTTAGTTTTATCCCTATGTGTATGTGGGTGTGGGTGCTGGCAGAGTCAGAAGAAGATACTGAATCCCCTGGAGTTGGAGTTATAGGAGGGCGTGAGCAGCCAGACATAGGTGTTGGGAACTGACCTCAGGTCCTCTGGAAGCACAGTGGGTGCTCTTTAACTGCTGAGCCTTCTCTCCAGTCCCTACATAAACATTCCTCGAAAAAAGACGAAAAGATGGCCAACAAGTATGTGAGAAACTACTAAAAAAAAATCATTGATTGTGGATATCTAATTAAAACCACAATGAGACACCATCCCACACCTTCTAGAAGGGTGCTATCCAAGAGACAAGTGATAGCATGCTGGTGAGGATGTGGAGAAGGAGTTCTCGTACATTGTTGGTGAGATAGTACAGTGATTGTGGAAAACAGCATGAAAGTGTGTCAAAACTTACAAAGAAAACTGAACTGTCAGCTGGCTCAGGTCTCCTACTACTGGGTGTTTACCCCAAGGAAATGAAGTCAGAAAGCTGAAAAGATACTTGCACCTCTGTATCACCGAAGCTTGTCCACACAAGTCAAGACACTGAAGCCACCAAGTGTCCATCGCTGAATAACTGGGCAAAGAACACAGCATATTATTCCCTTGGGAGCACTGCTTATCCCCTAAAAGCCCTGCCATCTGTGACGGCAGGGATACACCAAGAGGATATTCTGCTCAGTAAGATGAGCCAGACAGGGAAAGATGAGCACAGTTCCCGAGATGCTTAGAGGGAGTAGAATGCTGGTGACCAGGGAGAAAATGCCGGTCGAAGGATACAAAATTTCCCCTAGACAGACAAGAGAAATAAATTCAAGTGGTCTGTCATGCCGTGACTGTGGTTAGCAGAAATACGCTGTATCTCTGAAAACCAACAGGAAAAATGCGCCTTCTGTAGCATTACACAGCACACCTCAAGGTCACGTGCCTTGCACAGTCTTCATGTCTGCTCTCGGTCCCGTTTTAATTGCACAATTGCTAATTTAAGGCCACCTGGGAGTCAGGTCTTTGTCCTGTGGTTGCAGGTATTTCTCTTGTGCTCACAGGTGCTGCCAGCGCAGGGGATAGTAAATACAATGGCTGAGCTGCAACTTTCAAAAGTCAAGCTACTTCTACCCCGCCCAGCCAGAGAGACACATACGGAGTCTCCCCCATGCCCACCCGGCACAATTCTATACCTCCTTCCACTCCCCACCCCAGAAGGGCAGTGGGCAATGCATGTGTAATGCCTGCCGAACAAATTAAGGGCTAAGGAATGGCCCGCCCAGTGCTAACTTGGCCATGACATATCAAGGCAGAAACTTTAAATTAGGCTGAGAAAAGGTCTCTTGAGACCATTCTCTGTGCCCTGTTTTTAATAATTCAGGTTATTGTGGCTCTGTACCTCTGGTTCTCACTAAGTGCCACCAGTCACTGTCTTAATTCCTAGGTCTGAGAAACGTGTTTCAGCTGGGCCATCATCATTACGACTTTCCCAGAGCAAACTTCTTAGACTGGTCAAGTCTGCTACAAGCGAAACTATACTAAAAAGGACACTGCTCAAGTTTACAGGCACCCAAAGGACCCTCCTGTCTCCACAGAATACAATGTTGTCCCCCTCAACCCATGCAGAGTCCTGACCCATGCTCATCACATTTTACTGCTGTAACACCACCAGAGGGGAGTGGACAGCTCAGGGGAGGAAGGGCTTATGCTGGGTGGTGGTTTCAGCCTACAGCTTCTTGGTTTCATTGTTTCTGGGGTCATGCTGAGGCCTCAGTGGGGAGCGTGTGGTGAAACAGATTGGCTCACCTCATGGTAGATAAGGGAGAGGGAGAGGGAGGGAGGAGAAGAGAGGGAGAGGGAGGGAGGGGAAGAGAGGGAGAGGGAGGGAATGGAAAAAGAGGGGGACAAAGAGGAAAAAAGGAGGAGAAGAAGCAGGAGTTGGGGGGAATAGCGAGGCCAGGGACAGGGTCTTCCCTTCAAGGCACCCCCACCCCAAGTGACCTTCTTCTTCCAAGCAGATGCTCGCTCCACAGAGTTCATTCAGCTGTGAACCCATTAGTAGGTAACCACTGCTGAGGTCAGAGCCCTCACAGTCCAATCGCCTCTCAGAAGCTCACCAGCAGGCAGCTAAGCTTTTAACACATGAGCCTTTTTGAGGGCACTGCTTATCTAAGTTATGACATGACCTGAGGTCAGCTCCTCCCCGAGTAGGCGGGGGCCCTAACTCTGTGGGCCACCTGTGGCCCCAGTGCCATCGTATTTCCCCACAGAAGATCAGTGGGTTTCACTTTCTGCTGTCCACAAATTATGGCAATACCCACTGGCTTCCAGATCTCTGTGGTGAGCAGGTACATTAGTTCTATTTCTTTTGCCGTGGTAAAAGCACCATGACCAAGGCCATTTATAGAAGAAAGGGTTTATTTGGGTGAATGGTTCCAGAGGGAGGAGAGTCCATCGTGCTGGAGAGGCCCAGCCACAAGCATCAGGCATGGTGGCAGGAGCAGGAAGCTGAGAGCTCACATCAGAAGCCACGAGCAGGAAGCAGAGCGTGCACACTGCTAGTCCAGCAGTGCGGTAAACTCCCAAAGCCTGCTACAGTAACATGACGACTTCCTCCAGCAAGGCTGTACCTTCTAAACCTCCCCAAACAGCCCCACCTACTGGGGACCATGTGTTCAAACGCCTGAGATAATAGGGGACATTTCTCATTCAAAACACCATGGCAGGTTTCTGAAAATTGATGGATAATTTAGGAAAACACCCAAATCAAAATGAGTTCCTCCTAAGAAGCAAAGACCAAGTAGAAGGGTCATAAAATTGACCTTTAGACCAGATCTGTGTTATTGTCTCCCAAAGATTTCCCTAAGAGATGAAGGAACATGTTAAAAATATTGGGGACACGCATAAGATTTTGGGGGGAGTCTCCATCACACTCTAAGCCTACCTCCCACAATTAGAGTGTTATTACTGATGAGGCACACAGGGTGTGTTCTGTTTTGAATGTGAATGCTCCCCACAGGCTTGTTCCCAGCTGCTGCCTCTATCTGGGCAAGCGATGGAGCCTTTCTGGCAGAAATGGCCATCAGAGGGCGGTCTTCGACGGCTATGTCTACCCTGGCTTCTAGGCACTTTCTCTGTTTCCTGGTTGGTCACCATGTGAACATGTTCCCTCTGCCACACACTGCCTTCTTGGCTGTGCTGGGCTGCATCCCTCTGCAACTGTGAGCCAAGACAAATCTCTCTTCCCTTAAGTTGCTCTGGCCAGGCATTTTGGTGACAGTAAGGCAAAAGCGGTGAACACAGGCCTTTGTCACTGAAGTTTAAAATTGCTCTGTATTCTCCCCTCTTTTTCTGAGTGGCACACCTTGCCCCAGGCCCCCTTAGCTGTCACTAAGATGAGCTTTACATGGGAGAAGGCTTTTGCCATTTTGTCACCCTGCCTGCTCAAGGGCTGGCTGTTGCTTGTGCAGATTCCTGAGCCTAAAACCTGAATCATCTTTTTTAAAATTTTATTTATTTATTATGTATACAGCATGTATGACTGCAGGCCAGAAGAGGGCACCAGATCTCATTACAGATGGTTGTCAGCCACCATGTGGTTGCTGGGAATTGAACTCAGGACCTTTGGAAGAGCAGTCAGTACTCTTAACCTCTGAGCCATCTCTCCAGCCCCCTGAATCACCTTTCTTTACCTTTAAAGGCAGCCAGAATTCTGACCAGCGAGTGTGGTCACCAGAAGTTCATGGTGCAGAGAGCCACACATTGGCACCTGTGAGCAGAGAGTGGTCAGGAGACCCGGGGTGAGCTTTGGCTCCGTGCTAGATGTTTTGATTGTTGTGCGCTCTACGGACAGCTGCTCAGCTTCACAGACCTCTGGGTAGCAGGCCTATCTGGCTGAGCGCTAACAGATCCATGGTGGGAATCTCGCTCTGAAATACAAACTGGCAACAGCAATGGGGAGCACGCTGCGGGGAGAGAAGGAGCCTCCGAGTCTGGGGAGACGGCTCAGCAGCTGAAGTGCTCCCTGGCGTCCATGTCAACGCCAGGGCAGGTGTGGCAGCCCACCTGTAATCCCAGCACTCAGAAGGCAGAGACAGGAGATCCCTGGAGGAAGCTGGCTAGCTAAATGAGCTGAATCAGCAGTCTCTGGTTCAAGTGAGAGACCCTGCCTCAATATATAAGTGAACGGACGAGGGTATTTGATGCAAAAAATGGGCCTCTCTATGTATGACACACAGTGCATGTATACTCACACACACACACACACACACACACACACACACACATACACACAACCATTCACGCACACACCCCATTCACACCCCCACATACATATACACCATTCACATACACACATACCATTCATACACACACATACCCCATTTACCCCCCCACATACATATATACATACATACACACCATTCACATACACACACCATTCACACACACACACACACACACACACACACACACACACCATTTACACCCTCCACACATACATACACACCATTCCCACATACACACATACACAAGATAAAGAAGAAAAAGGAGGCTCCACACTCAGCTGAACAGAGAGGACAGTGGAGGATGGAAGCAGATGGAGAAAGCAGGACTGCACTCTGCTCTCCCTTAGCCCACCCTTCTGCTAATATATATATATATATATATATATATAGTATATATACTATATATGTGTGTATGTGTATGTATATATATGTACATATATAATATATATATATTTACCCAGTCTGAGGATGTGTGAAAACATACAACTGTATTTCGTTACAAGTTCCTCTGTCAATGAGGCCAGATCTTTACTATTTGGTTCTATATGTACACACTCTCATGCATACATTCCTAAACTCATGTGAGCATGTATCTAAGGTTCTTTCAACCCTGTTCCAACATTTCTGACGTCTTCAACAACAGCCTGCCCTGTGGCCAGCACACCTTGGAGCAATACACAGGTGGGACAGGAGATATGGCTCAGAGGTTAAGAGCATTGGTTGTTCTTCCAGAGGATCCTGGTTCAAGTCCCAGCACCCACATGGTGGCTCACGACCATCTATAACTTCAGTTTCAGGGGATCTGACTCCCTCTTCTGGTCTCTGAGGGCACTGCATGCACATTCACATTTGTGTGGGCAGAACATGTAAAATAAAAAAATAACTTTTTATTTATTTATTTATTTTTTATTTTTCGAGACAGGGTTTCTCTGTGTAGCTTTGTGCCTTTCCTGGAACTCTCTTTGTAGACCAGGCTGGCCTCGAACTCACAGAGATCTGCCTGACTCTGCCTCTCAAGTGCTGGGATTAAAGGCGTGCGCCACCATTGCCTGGCAAACCAATTTTTATTTACGCACATAAAATAAAAATAAATCTTCAAAAAACAGGGAACATAAATGCTCAAACAAACACAAGAAGTGCTTGTCACCAATATCAGGAGATGAATTGTATTTGCTAAGCATTGTTTATGAAGAGAATAAAAAAAAAAGTGACCTTTCAAAATCTTTAGTTAGTGACAGTCTATTTTAATGAAAGTTAAATATCTGACTTCCAAATTGTTACTGCTCCCGAAAGGGGAAATATGCAGATGGATTTATGACCACCACACTATGGTAGATTAAAGTGGCCGGTGGACACAGGGTCACACATTTGGATTCCATTTAAAGAGAAATTCAGTTGCGTTACCGCCTTCCAGCCCCATGTGGTCTGGAGCATGAGTCTGCACCTGTCTGGCAGGATGGAGAGGTGACAATCACAGGTGGAAGGTGATGTGACTAAGAAGGACACAGGGCTGTAAGGGAAAAGCCATCAGAATAACTACATCCATAGAGACAGGATTCATCTTCCTCGCTCCCGTCTGCATCCCGGGAAGATGCTCTGACACCGAACTCCCACCGCTGCCAACCTCCTAGTGTGTAAACAATAGAGACTCTTACATCCCAGGCGAGCCTGCGCGTGCTGCCGGCGCTGATGAATGCTTTCAAAAGATCAGCTGCACACAGGCGAGGGAGGCAGGTTCTGGCCGGCGGAGATAATTGGCAAGGGCCCTGCTGTGCACAGACTCCAGATCTCTTTATTTACCAGCTCATGAATCATGTATGGCTGGTGCAGAAAGTGTATACACCCAGGTGATATGATCATCCTAACAAACAGGGAGCGAGCGGGCTACCCGAACGACAGCAGATAATTAAAATATTTGTTCCTAAGTCAGTATTTCCCAGTCAACACTACAGAAGGGTTTTGTTGCTGTCTGGTTTTGAAGCCTTGTTATCGGTGACATCAAACCTGGGATTTAGTCTCATCCCCACCCCCTACCCAATCCCTTCTGCCTGGGCCCCACGGCGTTTAGTTTTGCTTCAATCCAATTTTCTGTCCAGGGAACTTGAAAGTGATTCTGTTTTGCAGGCAGAGACTGAACGGCACTGCTCAGTGAGGGCTGTGGAGGTGGGTAGACTGGTTTACACACTCATGGATGACGAAGAGGCTACACCAAGCTGACTTGTTCTCGGGGCATGTAGTCACTTGTGGCAGAAATTATGCGTGAGTCTTAGGCACATGACAGGCATTTGAGGAAGAGAAAGCTTCCCAATAATTGAAACAATAATAATCATTTTTTAAAAAGGTGCCTTGGCAGACTCCTGGATTTCAACCCCTTCCTCCAGGTGTCTGATTTACAAAAGCTTCCAGACCTATGAGTCACCTTCGTTTAAGCCACAGCATCATCATGTCACCCTGGTGGACATTTGAAAATTTAAATTTAATTCATTGTTTACTGAGAAAGGGTGTTATGTAGCCCAGGCTGGCCTTGAACTCACTATGTAGCTGAGGATGACTTTGGAATGTTGACTTTCCTGCCTCTACCTCCCACATGCTGGGATTTCAGGTGCACACCATCTGTCAGCCCCCAGGGACATGTTTAGGGGTTATACAGAATTCTGAGTGTGATGGCAGGAACTTAGGTTTTAGTTTTGTGAAATGAGGCAAACCTACAAGAAAATGATTCAATGCACACACACTGTCTGATTTGTCCTCTAAAGTGCCGGGGCTGGAATCTGGACCAGGGCCTCTGGCCCCTTCAATAGGCTTTTCCTGACTCTCTTCTCAAAGGTCCTGGTACCATCCTGACTGTTGGACAGTAATAGCTTGTATCTGGCCTGCCATGTTGTGGTTCTAGTTCAGTGGTGGTTTTCAATCAAAACAATTTCATCTAAATTTGATTCCCAATGATATATTTATGTCTTGTGTCATCAGTTAATATCAGAACTTAGCAACCTAGTATATCATCATTATCATCCTCCTCCTCTTCATCATCATTATCCTCATCATCACCATCATCTTCATCAAGATAGGGTCTCCCTGTAGCCCAGACTGGTCTTAAATTTACAGCCTCCCAAGTAATAGGATTACAGGCGAGAGCCCACAAAGCCTACTTCAACTTATAAACTTGGTACTCCACATGGAAAACTGCAGGAACTCCATAGTACATCACCAATTGATAGTGTCTGGTTAAATGAATGAGCAGCTGATGCACTGGTGGTGTGTATTCCTCAGGAAATGATACTCATGGCCAAGTCACCTTAGTGACTATGGTGAGGCTCTTCACAACTTCCTGTCACATGCCTAGATGCCATGCAAGATCCTGTCTGCCTTTGGTAACGACAGTGCTGTGGCAGGATGCACAGGGAACCCTGTCAATCATTAAGCATGCTCAAGGGGAGGGGCTGTGCATTCCTCCTGAGCCTGGGGCAGGATGACAGGTTCAGTGGAATTCTAAAACCTCCTAGTGGGAATGTGAGCTCATCTTCCTGAGAGGACAGTGCTCATTTGGATGAAACAGTTATGACACTCAGACCACACATCCAGTGTGGGTGACCACTGAGTTCTTTTTTCTCAAATCTGATCAGTCCTTGACTCAGGACAGATGGCTTCAGCAAGTGGGAGAATGCAGGCCCCTGGAGGCTGGTCATGTCTTACGCCTCAGTCTCAAGGACCCCCACGGGCATCATTTCTGAAGTTTCCTGTCCACCTTCCCCCTCATGTTCGCTGTGCTTTTCTGCTGGATAAACCCAGGTCACTGGGACCCTGTCTGGGCTATCCGCTGAGTGTCTCAACGGCAGCAGCAAGAACACATTTGGTTGCAGGGAAGGTGATCTCCTGGCCCCCAGAATCCCTTGCATTTGACAGAAATGACTTAAGATCCTAAACCATATGCTTTTTCTTCCTGCCTCAAAGGGAATAGAATAAGCAAATCCTGGGACTGGGGGTACAGCTGGCAGAGTGCTTTCCCAGCACACACGGGTTCCATTCCCAGTGCCACATAAATGAAACCTGGTGGTATATGGCTGTAATCCCCACACTTGGGAGATGGAGGTAGGAGAGTCAGGACCGCAAGGCCATCCCTAAGGCCAGCCTGAGATACACAAGATACAGTCTCTGAAAAACTAAATCCCAAACCAAAGAGTAAGTCATATCACCCAGGCATGTCCCTTTCAACATTCTGACATGACACTGACAACCACAAAGTCCATGTCCACAAACCACACACTAGGTACCAAAAGTCATTGAAAACCAAGTTCGTAATGTTTTGAGTGAGTTTCTGATTTTGGGTGGAGCTTCCTTCCCTTGGTTGCATGCAGCCCATGGCTGCAGGTGGACCACGCTTGGAACAAAGGCAGCTAACACTCGCTCTCTTTCTCCCTCGTGCTGCGTTCCATACATCATCTCTCTTTTGCCTGCTGAAAGTCTCCTGTCTCCATGGTCACAGCCTCTCACCTGCTGTCTCTCTCATGCCCAAGGACTTCCATAGTTGCAACCATGGCTCCCTTCTGATTAGGACTCTGGTTGTTTCCATAGCTCAAAGATAGTGTCTACACCTAAGTGTGACACATGAGACCTTCTCAACCCTGATCTGGGGCCATGGCCCCAGCCACATGGCTCTCTTCCAGTCAGGGTTGTATGTTTCATATCTTTGCACCCTCTTTTCCCACCCAGAAGTCCCTTCTTCCTTCTCCTCCACAGTGTCCTCTTTGACTCCGTACTTCATTATAGAGAAACAGGAGACCTCAGTATTCACCCTCAGCTGCACTTCCTAGCTCAGTAAGTTTACATGCATGCAAACATCCATACACACATGCAAACCACATGCGCACATGAAACAAACAAACAAAAAAAGAAATGGAAACCTCACCAAGACTAGGGAGAAAAGAGGAAGAAATGAGTTATCACTGTTTTTATAATGTAGAGTAAGGATATGCAAGTGCATATATATGCAACGGTGTGAGTGTGCAGGTTTGCACTTGCGTGTCTAGATGTGTGTGACTGCACATGTGTGCACATTGTACACTGATGCTGGTCTAAGCCTTATTCCTTAAGTTTATTCTTCAGTTTTTTTTGTACAATTAAAATCTCCCCCTCCCAACTTCCTCCCCATTTTTATCGCATCAGTGAGAGATTAGGAATGATTTAAACAAAACCAACAGTGTGTAACACCAGTGGAGTATTTTACAGCACACACGTGAGTGCTCCATAGAGAGGAAGCAGCAGAGTGGTCTGAACACACAGTGACAACTGTGATTAATTTCCTCTTGCTTTAATAACCATGTTGCTAAAGTGTGACAGAACAGATGTTCTCTTTGAAACACCAGCTCCTCCACAGCACACCACAGTTGTCTGGAGGTTCAGCTCCTCGTGAGGGCTGAGGGTGGGTGGGACAGGCCTGTGTGGATCAGGAGTCAGCCAAAGGCAGCATCACCCCCCACCAGGGGCTCCTCTCTATGCAAGGGAAACCAAAGAAGAGGCACCAGGCCAGAGGTGGTTCTGGGAGTGGCACCAAGAAATTGGGCACAGCACACTTTGTGGGTCAGAAAAGGGCTAGAGGTTCAGGAGCTTCAAGAGAAACCTTCTAGGAGGGCACTGTGCACCTGAGGTTATCATTACATTGCCCTCTGTTGGGATGCCAACATCTTCACAGTTGTGGAAACTGTGCCCACCTCCAGCTGCACTGACAGGCACATGGGATGGCTGGTACAAAGGCATTTCCAGCTGTAAGATGGACCACTGACTTCAGAGAGATCGTAAGAGCAGTTCTGGTATCAGAATTGTTAAACCGGACAGCCTGTGTCTAAGCAAGAAGACAGTTCTTGGTTCCTTCCCCATAGGCCATAGTCTTAAGTCCCCTGGCAGCATTTAACTTTCAGGGATTGGCGAGGCAGAGAGGGTGGGTGCTGATTCTGAGGGCTGGAGACAGGTCTTAGGGTCAGCCTCTTCAGCAGACCCAGGGATGTGTTTTTAGAGATGTTGCAGCCTTACAGCAAGTTCCTTCAGCAAACTTCAAGTCAGAGTGGCATTTCAGATGGCTGGGGAGAGCCTAGAGGGGGTGTGCACACAGCCTGGAGGCCTGGAGTCCAAGGTCACAGCATCTGCCGGACTGTACTCCAAGTGGCCCGTGGGAATCCTGGTGGGGGTGGCCAACACTCTCTGCCTTGCATCCACCTCCCTCCTAACTCTTTGCTGTCACAGGGCATCTCTGCTCATGGCATGGCATGTCAGAGAGAGAGAGAGAGAGAGAGAGAGAGAGAGAGAGAGAGAGAGAGAGAGAGAAACAGACAGACACACAGACAGAGACAGAGAGACAAAGACAGAAACAGAGAGACAGACAGAGAGAGACAGAGAGAGACAGAGGCCATGCAAGGGTCTGCCTGTCCAGGCTAATGTTCCCCTGGTCAGGCAAGTTTCCCCATTTTATTTTTTCTTTGTTTTGAAACCATGCTGGTGATCTAACAGAGACGTGAGTATCTGAATATCCCCATGGTCCTTGGCATGAAGGTGTGTCATGCATCCTTCCCTGCCTAGTAGAGTCCATCCTAGACCAGGCTTTCCACATCCAGTTCCACTGACCATGGAGACCGCCCATCCACACAGAAAATAAGAATTCTGTGTCTACACAAATATTCTTTGTTTGTCAGAAACTTTGGTCTGAGGGCTGGAGAGATGGCTCAGGGGTTAAGAGCACTTGCTGTTCATCCAGAGGACCTGGGCTCAACTCCCTGCACCCACATGATGGCTATAAATGTCTGTGACTCCAGTTCCTTGGGATCAGATGCCCTCTTCTGGCCTCTGAGGGCACCAGGCATGCATGTGGTGCACATATGGACATGCAGACAAAATTCACACGCACAAAAATAAAAACAAATATTTTAAAACAGAAACTTTGGTCATAGAGCAGCCATTATTAACTAATGATTAAGTCAACTCATGTTGTCAGTCACCAAATAAAAATTGAGCTCCCCTCCCTGTGGGCAACATGTGTGAGTGACCAAAAGGCTACCTCTGGGATACTGAGTCAGAGGTGTGGTGACAGAGACAACAGCATCATTAGTACAGCAGCATCAGCAACACCAGCATCCTTTTCATGAACACACCATCAAAACCATCAGGGACACGATGTCAGCAGCCATGCCACGGTCACTGCCATCACAACCGCCACCACCGGCAGTACCAGCAACAGACTCTGCTCTGACTCTCAGATCATAAACAGTTTGACCACAGGACCAACAAGATGGCTTAGCAGGCGAAGGCACCCGCTGCCAATCTTGACAAGTCCATTCCCCGGAAGTCAAACGGTAGAAGCAAAGGACCGTTCCTGCAAGTTGTCCTGCATACCGCCACACCCCACACCTCCAACACAAAATAAACATATCAAAATGGAATTTAAAAATTAAAAGCTAAACTTGACCGCAACCCTACAAAGTTGGTGTCGTGAAACTGCAGGCCTACGGCTGGCCAGCACTCCCCGGCTTGCACACGCCTCCCTCTCATCCCTTCGCTGTCACATGGCATCTCTGCCCACGCCACCTTCTTCTTGCTGCCTCTCCCTCCCTTCTTGCCTGCCACTGACCAGTCCCTTCTCAGATGCTCACAGCATTGTCTCAGCTTTGTTTCTTGGTGCTGTGATAAAATACCCTGGCAAGCAGGTGCCAGGCTGAGCTCCAGGCATCCAATTGATGAGAGAGAGGAGGGATTCTACGAGCAAGGGACATTGAGATCATGATGGGAAAACGTACAGAGACAACTAGCCAAACTAGTGGAAACACATGAACTGTGGACCAATAGCTGAGGAGCCACCATGGTACTGGACTAGGCCCTCTGGATAGGCAAGACAGTTGTTTAGCTTGAGCTATTTAGGGGGCCCCCAGGCAGTGGGATTGGGACCCATCCTTGGTGCATGAGCTGGCTTTTTGGAGCCTAGAGCCTATGGTGGGACACTTTGCACAGCCTTGGTGCAGGGAGGAGGGGCTTGGACCTGCCTCAACTGAATGTACCAGGCTCTGCTGGCTCCCCATGGGAGACCTTGCCTTGGAGGAGGTGGGAATGGGGATGGGTTGGGAGGGAAGGCTGGGGGGAGGGAGGAGGGAGGAGAGGGGAATCTGTGGTTGGTATGTAAAATGAAGAGAAAATCTCTTAATAATAATAATACCCTGGCAAGAGCACCTTAAAGAAGAAAGGGATTATTTGAGTGACAGTTCCAGAGTCCTGTCCCTCATTACAGGGAAGTCAAGGCAGCAGGATCGTAAGGCATCTGGTCACATGCATGGTCAAGAGTAGAGAGAATAATTGCATGCATGCTTGTACCCAGCTCATATGCTCTTCTTTTTATTCACTCCAGGATCTAGCCCATGAAATGGCACTGCCCATATTCAGGGTGGTCTTCCTACCACAATTAACCCAGTTAAGAAAACCCCTCACAGATGTGCCCACAGTTTAACCTGGTCTAGACAATCCCCCACGGAGACTCTTCTTCAACATGACTCTACGTAAGGTTGACAGTTAAAACCAGTGCTTACAGGTTTTCCCCAGACTGTGCCACACTGTACCTTCTCCCTTCTTCTTCTGAACTGTTCACAGGTCCTCAAAGCCCCACCACGAGGGAGAGAGAACCTGGCCTGAGCTGAGGCTCTAGGGACACGTGGGTAACCTGCAGTCAGCCATCCTTCTTTAAGGGTCCCCCAGTTTTTCCTTATTCTGGACTATGGGCTCCCTGAAGGCAGGGTCTCCCTCTGTGTTTTATCTTTGTGTGTCTAACATTAATCCAATGTCTGCCAGACAGAGGGTACCACAGAAGGCCTCGTCTAAGCCAGGGCTCCATTCTCCATGGCCCCCAGGGAGTCAGATTCAATCCAGGTGGTGATGCTTTACACGGGGAAACCCTTGCAAATAGGGAACTCTGCAAACCCCAGGAGAGGGTTCTGTGAAGACCGATGTGCAGGGCTGCAGTGCCCTCTTGTGTCCAGGCTGTACCCAGGGCTTCCACAAGGAGGTCTGGAAGAGATTTCTGCAAAGATTAGTTTCCACTGTGCACAAGAGACGACACTTGCTTGTGTTTCCTTGTGGGTCTCTGACATGTTCAGGGATGGGAAGACCTGGCTCTCATCCCACTCGCTGGTGCCATAGGACTGACTCTTTCATCTGTGAAATGGAGTGTGTGTGTGTTTTGGCTGCTGGGGAGGAAGAAGGTGAACACTGGCCTTGTAGAGATGCTTCTCCAAGTCATTCCACACATGTTGATTCAGCCCTAAGTGTGTCAGCAGCCTTGAGGCACATGCAGTATCTTGGCTTTGGTAGAGTTTGTGGGATGCAGTAGGAGAGTGCCCTACTGTCGCTACACACCACAGGGGTATCACAGCACCCACAGGACAGAATGCCAGCTTTTTTTTTAAGTGTCCTCTCTCACCAGAAAGGACCCTCCAAAGAATTCCTGTCACTGGCATCTGCTTCTGGCTTCTGGTGATGAGCCCTGGCACATCAGGTACAGGAAGGAGCCTAGCAGGTCAGCGCTCACCACATGCATGTCACTTACTATATAGTGACACATAGTGATGGCACAGTTCTCAGTGCCTCATCATGTTGAGTGGAAAGTAGTTCTCCAAAACTGGATCCACAAGCCAGGATCAGCAACAGTGTCCAAGCATGCCCAGAGGCCTACAGACACTTGGATGCCTCACACAGAACAAGGTCCATAATTATACATCTTGTAAGTGTGCTTTCATGAATAATAATAATTTATGTTTCATAGACCATTTTATCATCTTACATCATGAGGGGCAGATTTTATAGTACTCTCCCCTTCCCAGTGGCACATTAATTGGCTTTGTTTCTAGGAAGTTCTAGGGTACAATTGTGATTTTAAAGAAGATTTTACATTTATTTTTAATTATGTGTGTCTATGTGTGGGTGTGTATGTGTACTTGAGTGCAGTTCCCTTGGATGCCAGAAGAAGGCGTCAGATCCCAAGGATCTGCAGTTACAGGTGATTGTGAGCCACTCAACAAGAGTGCTGGGAACTGAACTTGGGTCTTCTGGCAAGAGCAGTACATGCTCTTAACCAGTAGGCCATTGTTCCAGCCCCCTACAACTATGACATTGAACTAGGACTATACTGTTTCCTGTCACCCAGAAATCCACTGACAGAGTGTTCTAGTGCACAGGGTGTGGCTCTAAATGCTGGGTTAAAGCCATAGATGCAATGAGACCTTACACACGCCAAGCCTACGCATGAATGGAGAAGATGGGTGTTCAAAAACACTAACAGAGGTATCTAGGTCAGGAGGGACATGCTGGGGAGGAAAGTGAATCAGAGTGAAGGGCAGAGAGAGTGAGGTGTGCCTCAAGAGGTGCCAAGTGGGTGTCTATCAGCAGAGATGAAGATGTGCATGTCTCCTGTGTCTACAAGGGGCTGACACGGTCTTGGGTACATCAATGGAATCCTGTCATGTTCTGGAATCAAGCCAACAAATATTCCACTTATTTCACCATTCCATGATGAGGCACTGATTGAACATTTATGTACACTCAAAAAAGAGAAGCATTAGAGTCTCCCCTCTCCCCCAAAGGTGATGGCATTAGGGGAAGAGTCTTTGGGGAGGTGATCAGGTCATGAGGCAACTCTCACCAAGTACTCATTCTGCCTTAATGTTGGACATTCGGCCTCCACAGCTTGAGAACACTTTCAGTGGTTTACAGTATTTTGTTATGGCAGCCTGAATGTATACGGTCTACTGAAAGGCTGCTGGGTAGAGGCCCGTGAGACAGGTCCTGCCTCTGGGGGCAGAAAATGCTTCCAGAGCCCTGAGGAAGGAGATAGGCACCATGGTTGAGAAGATTTAAGAGTTGTGTCTCAGAGGTTTTATGTGACAGTGAGGGGTGACAAAGGGGTCAGTGGTGTGTTACAGGCATTACCATGTCTCCAGGCACTTAGTCTGGCGATGACTCGGGACAGAAGCACTGTTGTAGTTTGGCTTGAATTTCATGAATGCTGAAGCTGGTTAATAAAAGGCTATGGTTTTTTTACCACCAAGCCCTAATTGATAAGTCAGACATTTTTTTTATCCACCAAAAATTTATTATATATTTATGAGTGTTTTGCCTGTACATATGTATGTGCACCATGTGCGTGCCTCGTGCCTATGGAGTTTAGAAGAGGTCATCAGATGCCCTGGAACTGGAATTATGGATGGTTGTGAGCCTTGATGTGGATGCTGGGGACCAAATCCAGGTCCTCAACAAGGACTACAACAAGCAACTTTTTAAACTGCTGAATGATCTCTCTCTCTCTCTCTCTCTCTCTCTCTCTCTCTCTCTCTCTCTGGTTTTGTTTGTTTTTATGATACAGGGTTGTCCCCTCCAAGTACCAAGCAGAGCCCAGGCCTGCTTATCTTCCAAGATCATTGAGATGGGTCTAGGTTGGCCTCAGACTCTTCACACACCTGAAGTTGCCCTGGAGCTCCTGATCCAAGTGCTGGGATCCCAGGCAGCACCACCATGCCCAGCTCCACCATTCTCCTAGCCATGCCCAGTAGGGCTTTTCTTTCTCTCAGTGCCTGGGCATTTCCCCATCAACTCTTAGCTCATTCTCTGCCTTGTCTTCTCCTAGTCTCTACAAACACTTTACATTTCTCGAGTCTCTGTGCCTCAGCTCTCCTTTTCTTGGAATTTTCAACTTTGTCGAGCCTTTGGAAACCCACAAGTTGCCTGCTCTATGGTCCCCTTTGGTGATGCTCTGGTTCTTATTCTTCCCAAAGGAGAAGACTTTATGGAGCGAAGGAAGGTCTCATATAGACATCTTCCAGTGTAGTGAAATCTGTGATTCTTAGCACTCGGGAGGCTGAGGCAGGAGGATCATGAGTTTGAGACTGCCCTGGGCTACATTGCAGGCCTTTACTGATGTGCATTCAGCAACATCCAGCAACACCCAGGGTTTCCCCGGGAAACTGCTAAGCAATCACTGTCTAGTCAATCTGTTCACTGCTGCTTTTGAACTTCAAACAGTCACTTAAGTAAAGCCGTTAGGCCCCAGCAGGTGGTTACTTCCTTCCCAAAGCTTGCTTTCTGGTCAGCAAGGTGGCACCTGGATCTGGGGGTGGCTGCAGTCAGCCTTCCTGCAGGTGGTAGGGATGGACTTCAACTCCTCTCCCCAGGGCACCCTTCCCTCATGCTAATGAGGCCTTGCACCCCACTTCTCATAAGCATTGCTGGTCCCTGGCACTCTCATGTCCGGGTGTTTGTGTTCTCACACTGGTCCCTGCAGATGCTGGCGTCAGCGCCCTGGGGTGGAGGTGATGAGGTGGCCTGTCACTCAAAGGTGAGGTAGCCTGGACAAAGCTCCCTTCTGCTTGGGCTCACTGTCCACTCTAAAGGCTCCATGGCCAGGTCTCCTGATGTGAGTGAGCGCTATGGGAGGTGGCAGCTTGGAAAAACTCCTAACCCCATGACTCACGGTCAGCTCTAGCTCCTGGCCTTGGCCACCTCTACCCTGTCTGGTGTTTCAGAATTCAAATTCTGAAAGTTAACTACTCTGTTCCCTCAGAGTCACCCCTTTCACCAAGGGTACCAGGGATACCTGGCATTGGCTTTCTCGTTCTGTGTTACTCACTCATATTCACCATCAAAATCCACTTGTGATTTGTGTCCCCCTCCCCAGTGGTTCAGTGATACTATTTACCTTTCATTTCTATATTCCTTCTGTAAATACCCAGAAAATGGAAACATTGCTCTGGGGAAGCCATCTTGCATAGAAATACATAATGTGAAGCACACGATAGTCATTCCAACCAGAAGCAAAGTTGGCAGAGATCCCACAGGCAAAGTGATTGGCAGTAAGAAAGCCTTTCTTACCACAGCTAGCATTCCAGAAAGGAGAGGAGTGGACATATCTTAAAGGTGCTACTGCCAGACAGAATGCCACTGCTTTAAATGGACGTTTCAGGTGACACATGCAGAACACACCCTCTCATCTTGCAGGGAGGAGGTATACAGTCACTAAGTGCCAGTGCATCACACCGGTCCAGTAACGGGGAGGATGCCAGCGGGATGCTGAGTACTTTCTTTACCACAGGAAACATCTGCTTCATGGTCGCTGAGGAGTACAATGGTCTTATTGGGTATGTCACTGGGGGCTGGGCTTCCATTATGGATGAGGGAGACATTCTGAACTATTCACGGAACTTACACTGAAGACACAGCCTGCCTCAGGATTCCCCTCCCTACTCTTGGTATACGCGGCCTCAAAGGGAATTGCTCCAAATGTTTGAGAGAGTGAGCAGATGTTCTCACAAACCCACTATCAATGCTCCAAGGAGCCTCAAGCCTGGTTTTAAGCATCTACTTGGACAAATTCGAAATTAAAAAGGGCAGCCAAGGTTAATGCCTCAGAAACTCAGTGTGGGAGCCATCCAGAGGACAAAGTAGCTTACAGAACCAAACCATTCATGTTGATCGAGTGATTTCTTAACAATGCTTTAGTTTGTGTGTGTATGTGTGTGTGTGTGTGTGTGTGTGTGTGTGTGTGTGTGTGTACATGCATGTCACAGCATGTATGTGGAAGTTGGAGGAAGGCAGGGGTTGGTTCTCTCTTTCCACCAATCATATATCTGCATTCCAGGGACAGAACTCAGTTCTCAGCCTTGATGGCAAGGGCCTTTGCCTAGGGAGCCATTTTGCCATCCTAACCATTTGTTTTTAACTCTGCTTCTGGGAGCTGATCTCCTTCTACATGTCTGAAGATAATGGTACACCTTTATCAGTGAAGATGCAGGTTACTTATTATTTCCACAGCCCTGGGGTTACTCGTGAGTTATTAGCAAATGCTCGGGTATTCCTGCTTACATTGTTGATTTAGCACAGAGCAGGCTGCTGGCTGCTGTGGCAAAACTCCTGAGAAAACCCACCTATAAAGAAGAAAGGTTGATTTTGGGTCACGGCTCCAGATTTCAGTCCAAGGCTGCTCGGCTCCCTTGCGTTACAGCCTACAGGGAGCCCCGAGCCTCAAGGTAGAAATGTGGCAGATCACAGCTTGTTGTTTCCTCACAGCAGCCGAGGAAGTGAAAGGGACGAAAGAAGGTACCAGGGCTCTAGTGTCCCTTTTCAAGGGCATTTCCCCAATGGCCTAACTTCTTCCTTTAGTCCACACCCCTAAAGGTCCACCTCCCCACAGCTCTACAGGGTGCTAGGCAAAGCCTTTAGTATAGAACCTTTGGTATCATTCGATATCCAAAGTGCAACATCCTGAGCCACTCTGGAGGAAGCTAGCGATGTCTGCTGCCTGATCCAAAAGCTGAGTGGCAGACAGAAGCAACTATAGTCAGAAACCCTCAGGGGATGTTTAGGCTCATCATACCTAGTCCTGTCTGCCTCTTCATGGCATGCTGCTTTCTTATCTCAAGGGACCATGACGCCTCAAGGGTTTCGGTCTGCAGTAACAGTGAGTGGGTGAGGGTGCAGCTCCCTGCTGCTATCCCAGATGAACTGGAATGTGAAGCTTATGTTTTAAAGGAAGTATCCATTTGTTCTCAAGGAATGATTACCTCAAATGTGATAGACACATGCCATGTGGCTGCCATCTCCCCCCTCATTATGGTATGCGACAGACATCACAAATCAATCCCTCATGACATTTGTTTTCACTGAACCTGGACTTGGCCTAGAATCCCACTCATTTTTCAGCCCTATGGTCAGCAACTTCTCTTAGGGGCTGGTCTCCTGATCCCTGTTTTATTATTTTTGCTTACTAATTATTAATATTATTAGAATGTGTGTTGTGCTCATATGTATGGGCACATTGCATAATTGGAAGCCAGAGGTTGACACGGGTGGCCATTCTTAATCACTTTCCACCTTATTTTTGAAACTTGCTCTGTAGACCAGGCTGGCCTCGTAGACTCAGAGACCCTCCTGCCTCAGCCTCTGGATCGCTGGGATTAAGGGCATGTACCACCACCCAGCCTATTTCTTTTTCTTAATGCGATCTATTTGTACCCTTTGGTCCCTTACTCTACATCTAACACCAAGGTCTATTCCCTTATTTGGCCATTTCCTTCTCCCGAGGCTGAGCACCAATGTCCAGCTATCAAAGTATTGAAATCCAGCAACCAAATCCCCCTTTGGCTTACCTAATTAACATGCCCAATTAAAATTAAACACCTCATCCTAACATGGGGTTTCCCCTTTTATGTTCATAAACTGCCGTTTGCCTATGGGCCAGATTGTAGCCTGGTTATCATTGACTTAACAGCTAATGTCCACACATAAGTGAATTAATATCATATTTCTCTTTCTGGGTTACCTCACTTGAGATGATTTTTTTTTCTAGTTCCACTCATTTGCCTGTGGTAACAGGTTATGGAATCCCATAGGGGACAAACTCATGAGGTGGGCATTGATCCCCCAAAAATGAACCTCAACTTGTTCAGGACTAGAAAGCGATATCACATATTGTAGTGCCACAGTCTGGACACCCTTAGTCATCAACAGAGATGGGAAACTGAGTTCCTTTTGTAGGCACCTGTCTGAGAAGCACAGGAGTTGGGGGCTTGGCACAGGAAGCTTCAGGGCACTAATGTGTTTTAGAAAGCCTGTACCAGGATCACCTTCATCTTGGAAGAATGTTGGGGGCCTCAGCTTTTCAGGGTTTTAGATGACATCAGTCAAGAGAGTATGTTTCTGAGCTCTGCAGGAGCCAGCAGGTTCCTAAGACACTGCCATACAAAATCACCCCCCTCTACCTATGACTGCCAGGACTGTCATTTTAGCCAGAGAGGGGCCTGCTCTTCATCTCAGCCCCCTCCTTTAGCAAGGTACCCCCTCTTGAGGGGATCTCAGTAGGTCTAGTTTTCTGAGACTTCTTTGCATAGGACCATATTTATTGCTTATCTTCTAAGGGGTTCAATCATTCCAACAGACAAGAACAAGATGCAAAGACATTTTCTGCATCCACTGGTTCAGTGTTCTGGTTGGTGTGATAAAAAACACTTGCACATGGGTCAGTGAGAATGCTCAGCAGATAAAGGTGCTTGCCATTAGTCTGACAACTTGAGTTCTATTCCTAGAACTCACGTGGTGGAAGGAGAGAATCAACTCCTAAAAGTTATCCTCTGACTGCTACCTGTGCACCACAACACACATGTGCACATAGGTACACACACACACACACACACACACTCATGTGTAAAGACCATTTGTGTGCTTGGGATCAATGAGTTGGGCTCTAAGAACTTGCGTTTTGTATTTCTGTGGCTCTCTGTTATAACCCCAATCCTCGACATTGGAAAATTGAATCTTGGGATTGTTTTGTCATTTTTAAAGACAGCACAGGCACAGTTATGCGCTAGGTACCCCAAGTAGCTCATAGCTTACTGTTCTTTTATGGACAATGAGAGGTGAGATGTAGGTCAACACAGAGACCTCCCCGCCCCCACGAGCTTTAGTCTTTGTAAGATGTGGTGAACGCAGTCATGAGTAGTGTCCCTGATCCTGCAGTCCGCCATGTTCCCATCACACCCATTTTGTTCTATGTGTGCTCCTGCCTGCAGACCTCAGCATCCACCCGAGACAGGTGTGGGGTGACAGCCACTCACCTTCACACTTGAGCAGGAAGAAGTCCATGCTGTGGCTGAAGGAGGCACTGAAGTAGGTGCAGTTCTCTACTAGGTCGCAGGACAGACACTGCCTGTTGAAGTCATCGACTGTGTTGGCACTGGAGGAGCAAAGAGCCAGTGAGAGCAGAGGCAGGGAAGGAGTGATCACAGACACCCAGCCCTGAACTCCCCAGCAGGGACCTCTCCTCTGAGACTACCCCATCACTCCTGCTGCAAGCTTCACTCACATCAACACTCCTTTGGTACTTAACTCCACTCCCTAGAAGCCTTCCTAACCCATACTTCCTCCAGACTCTGGAGACCTCTCAGTTCTTCCGGTCCTGGATGGCAGCTGTCTGACCATCAGTAAAACTGCAGGCTAGGTGTGACCAAGGTGTGGAGACTGCATTTATGGATGTCATTACCCAGCCTGGTCATGGTTACCATTCATCATCTAGTGGGGGTCACGGTTACTGTCAGAGGGTGCTGTCATGGGTACCCTCACCTGGTGGTATTGTGGGCACTATTACCTAATGAAGTCATGGGTGCCATCACTTTGAATAATCATGGGTGTCTACAGTGGTCATGGGCATGATCACAGGGAACTTTCTACCCATGTGAGTGACTCTCAGAATAGGTGATTGGCCTTCTGGGAACAGTGGAGAGTTCTACATTCCTTGAGTGCCAAGTGCAATAGGAAGGAGCTCTGCGGATGTCAAGGAACTAATATTGAATGTTTCCAGAGCCCAGTTCTCCTGACAGCAGAAGGCTGGTGACGCTGCTTCTTGCTTGAGGATGAGGGGAGTGAGAGACACCAACTGAAGATGCCACCTGGGACCACCATGGTCAGGTTTAATCTAGATCAAGAAGTTGCTGCCTTTATATGGCACTGGGAAAGTTCCTCTCTGAGCATAGCTCCCAGCGTGGAGCTTTTCTTCCTGAGAATGAAGATGTCATGGGAGAGAGATGCTACAGGTTACAGGGGAGGGGCAGCCGCTGCCTTCCTGCTTTTTATACACTGGGTAGCCTGATGTTCATGATGTAGGCCTATAGTGGTAAACAGTCTACAGAGAGAAGCAGGTCCATGGTAGCAGGGCCCTTCCCACTCATGGCAGCCTTATACTCAGCATGGAGTCCACTGGCTGGAGGGGAGACCTCTGCGTGCTGGAGACTTCTCTAGCTTCTCTGGTCCACATTGCCCAAGCCCCCTTCCAGTGGCCACTGTACACTCAGGGAGCAGCCAGCTGCAGCTCTCCTAGTTAAGAAGTGTCCGGAAACACCCACTGTTCCTCCTTTCCTCTAAACTTGTAGGAGCCAAGTTTACCTCAGAACAAAAGCCCTCTCACGTGACACCAGTAAGGGGTAGTTAGCAGGATGAACTGTTGAGAGGGTGGTCTTAGATCTGGTTCCTTTCTGGGTTCCTAGCATGTCCACTCATTTTATATATTATTTGAGGTCATGGAACTTGGGCCATGACCTCACACAGCCAGCCAGCATGCAGCTTGAAGGGAGATGGCAAAGCCAGCCTCCTCTCCACTGGTCCATTCCCAAACCAGACGCAGCTGTCCTCAAAACACACAGATGAGGGCAGTCTGCCAAGGTAACACTTGAGTATAGGAGCAAGACAGGCAGAGTTCTTCAAGAGGAGAAAAGAAGTGTGTGTGTGTGTGTGTGTGTGTGTGTGTGTACCAATTTGGCCAAAGCAGAAACAAGACTTGAGGCCTTGGGTCTGGTGGCTTCTGCACTTTTTACTCGCCATGGCTTTCTAGGTACTCAGCTGCCCTTGCTGCCTCCCATCTGCTGCGGAGCTGTGATCCTGTGAGGCCAGGAGGCCCCCGCTGGCCTGGGAGTCAGTTACCTGTAAAGTTGTCGTCTCCGTGGCAGGTCCTCTGTGCTCAGGAAATAGCTGTGGAGATGGGGAAGGTATATATGGTTAGCTTGCCCCAGGGCACATTTGCAGACCACAAGCCCTACCCTAGCGTCTTCACAGTGCCTCTCAGGGACCGTGGCCTAGAGAATGAGCAATGCTCATGTTAGGTCTGGCCACACTCATGGCCACAGCAGGGGAAGGCCAGGTGTTATAGGCAGAGGGACACATTGTCAGCATCAGGTATCTCCTGCGCCGATCCTGGCCCCAGAGCTCTTGGTCCTGATGCAGCAGTGAGGGCAGTGGCAGTATACACCTAGATGTGAACATGGGGGTCTGCCTACAGATTAGTAACCTCCTGATGGACAAGGACTAGAGAAGACTTTATATGATCCCATAAAATCTGGTCTGCTGGTTTTCTCCTAAGCCTGAGAGTGCCCCCTGGGTGAGCAGTGAGGCCGAGCAGCATCAGGTACAGGGCTGGACCTGGACTCCTATACAGTGAAATCTGGCTACCCCCTGTTAGCCACTGAACAATCCAGTGAAAGCAGCTTAACTTTTTTGCATCTTGGTATTTTATTTCTATTTCATGTGTGTATGTGCACATAGGTGCCTGCTTGTGTGTATGCAGGTGTATGTGTACACAGGTGCACATGTGTGCACTTGCCTGTAGAGGTCACAGGCTGACCTTGGGGATCATTCTTCAGGAGCTGTCCATCTGGTTTCTTCTGAGACAGGATCTCTCATTGGGACTTGACTCACTGATTAGACGAGACTTATTGACCAGTGAGCTCCAGGGCCCCACTTCCCCAGCACTGGGGTTACAAGCACATGTCACCATGCCTGGCATTTTATGGGGGTCCTGGGGACTGAACTCAGGTCCTTATGCTTGCACAGTGAACACTTGAACAATGGAACCGTCTTCCCAGCACATGTCTTAGTTTGTCTTTAAATGGGCAAGCATACCCATCCTAACACATAACCATAGTATTAGTGAGATCGTGCTGGGGACGCCCTCAGCCTGTGCCCAGGTCTACGGAGACTCAGTAAACAGCTGTTACAGAGCAACAATCTCTGTGATCCATGTCGCCTCACTGGTCTGTGGAAGCTTCCCTCTGTCATGGTGCCTTGTAGCTTTGGAAGTTGGCTGAGTCAGTACCTGGGCTCACCATGAAGCCAGGGGTGAGTGCTATGATCTCCAAGGGCAGAGGAGGCCTCCTGAGCTGGGTTTTTCCCTCTTCCAGTATATCTGACTAAAAACAAGTGGATCTGCTATCAGTAAGAGACAGCTCCTGGGACCCAGCCCCCGGTTCCCACTCACATCTTATTCCGCTTCTCATCATAGGACAGGATCTTGGTCACATCCCAGTCCCCAGAGGTGATGGACTGGATGTTGTCATTGCTGCTGTTGGGCTGAAATACAGACAAGATGTCAGGAAGGAGACACTGGGCTCCAGCTTTGGTGCCTCATTCTGGAGCCTGTCAGAATGGGGCCATCCCACATTCTACAGATGCACACCTAAGGCCAATGCACTTGTGAATTTAATGTTGGTGTTAGGACCCAGGATGGAGGAAAGAGAGTGTGTAGGGAAAGGATAAAATCAGGCACAATCAGGAAGGAGTTGGGAGGAAGGAACTCAGTGTAGTTCTTCTGGCTGTCTCTGTATTCCTTCCTGGGGTCCAGGTGCTACAGGGACCGACTGTGCCTCCTGCTCAGCTAGCATACTTCTCAAGTGTCTCCCAGAGCCCTGTACTGTAGTCACACAGGACCTGCCATCATAGCTCCAGGTGCAAGCAGCATTCAAATTTTCAGCCAGGATGCTGAGGTGCAGCTGTGTGTGGCTGTTCTGAATGGTATATGCTCTGGGGAGCCAGTGTGGAGGGGATGGAGCCTAACTCAGGTGATGGAGGCCAATACTTGGGACTGCCGACCTAGGAGCAGGCTGTGTGTGTGTGTGTGTGTGTGTGTGTGTGTGTGTGTGTGTACCTGAGTGTAGATGTGGATTCAGGAAGGCAGTGCAGCCTCAGGCAATCCTCAGCTTGGAAGCAGAGGCCAGGGCAAGAGTGTGGGAGCCTGGAGCAAGGTGGGAACCACTTTCTGATGGATGCTAAGGGGTTCTCAGCAATTTCTGACCATCTGTAACAATTTAGAAACTGGGGCTGAATGCAAGTATCAAAAAAAAATTTAAATCGTGCTTGAAACAGCCCCAGTGAGAACGTGAACAAATCAAATGAGCTTTTGGATAGCCTGTAAGTCACGTGATTGAGAGGCTAGAAAAAAGAAATGCCTGCCTAAGCTGGGAGTAGCCATCATTCCCACCCAAGGCATTTCTGCGCTCTTCTCTCCTCCCTCCCAGATATTCCTTGAGGGGATGGTCCTGTGGCCTTTCTTCTGGGTCCACACCATACACATGCACCTCCCACTTCCTACCCACAGTGTTTCCAAACAGCCTTCTTCCTAAATGATATTTTATACACTTGCCCCCATTCTTTATCACCTCAGTCAGCTTTAAAATAAAACCTGCACACAGAGGATGGGGTTGGTGACACAGAGTGCCAAGCACATGCCTGTCCCTCCCACCATCTGTCTCAGGATAGAGGTCTCAAAACTCGGCGTCCAGGCAGCTCTTCTGGTGGCGACAGTGCTTGCAGACAGGCATTCACCAGATATCCACTTCCCTGCTCAGCCACACCTATCCTAAGCTGCCTGACAAGAACAGGTGGATCTGAGTGGCAGCTACGGTATCATTAAGGTCAGATATGCTTCTGGCTCGGGGTAGAGGCAGTACTGGGGTTAGTGGGAGACTCATAAAGGACTTGGAGCAGAAGGTGGTCTTGAGGGAAGGGAAAATGTCAGGACGGACAGACAGGTACTCAGCGATCATCTTGAATCCTTATTGCTACCCACCAGTGAGTTCCTGTGTCCCTCTACTGTTGCTAGAAATGTCATATTCCATGTTCATGTTCTTGAGTATCAGTAGAAAGTTTAGACTCCAGCCACTGCCCTGCTCAGAGCCTCTGCACTTAGACAAACGCCATGCCCCCCTCACCCTTGGAATCCATCCGTGAACATCAACCTCCCAAGGCTCCTTGAGGTCCTGGGAAGGGTGAGTGTGCTCCCCCTGAGGCCAGGACCAATAGTCCAGCCGCATAGAAAGCAGTGGGACTTACCTGGGATGAAGACACGGTGATATGGTAGAATTTCCCCCGTCCCCCTTGCGGGATCGCTCTGACAAAGAAAAACTTCCGGCCATCCTTGGAGAACACGGGCTCCTCATTCTGTGGACAAAGGTGATAAGCCCATCAACACAAAGCTGCGTGGGAAGCATGGAGAGTGAGTGGGGAAGGGGGCACCTAAATCCACAGACTAGGCTGGAGATGGCTCAGCCGTGCAAGCATGAGGACCTGGGTTCAGATCCCCAGAACCATGTAAAAAGCAGGGAGTGGCAGCAAGGGTCTGTAACCCTACTGTTGTGGAGCAGAGACAGGTGGATCCCTTGAGTTTATTGGCCAGTCAGCCTAATGTACTTGGTCAGCTCCAGGTTCAGGGAGGGATCCTATCTTAAAAAATAAGGTTGAGAGCATCTGAGGAAGACACCTGATGTCAACCTCTGGCCTCCACATGCACAAACACAGTTTGTGCACACTACACAAACATGTACATGTACCCTACACACACACACACACACACAGAGTTGCAAATACACATCCGAAGGGCAGAGGCAGATAACACTGTTACGTCCAGTGTGCAAAGATCAGTGAAGAAATGGGCTTGTGCACACATCACACATACCTCACGAGTGGGAACTAGGCCCGGGGACACATTGGACTTCAAGAGCTGCTGTGAAAGCCCTGAGCATGCAAAGCTGCTGTACTGACTTTTATCATACACCAGCCCAAAGGCAACTGGGGAGAATAGTCACAGACTGCACTTTTCCCTCTTCTAATCCTGTCTTCTATTCTTTTCCTTAATAAAATCTCTCACACTGATTCACCCATTGAGGAGGCAGTCAAATTGTATTGGACCAATTGTATCTATTTTAAAATGCAGAAAGAGCCCTTCTGGGCCCAGCTCTCACTAGGGACATTTCAAAGAGGTAAGTACTAGATGGTGCATCCATCTGAACAACAGTCACTTCTCTCTGAAATCAACCCTGGGGCCAGCGCTACCAACTGGATATAAGACCCGAGGGGTATCCTGTTACCATGCTCTATTCCTGGCATCCCAACAGCTGAGCAGGCAGGTACTTGCAGCTCTTAGCCTGCCCTAGGGGGAAGTGGCCACTGATGGGCAGAGAGTGATTTTGGTACTGGAGCATCTCTGCCACACTCTGAAATCAGAGTCTGGAGGTTCCCATCAGTAAACGCCAACTAGCTGGCTCCTCCAATTATGGCTTAGGTGTATCTATATTGTGATTCAAGAGGCTGCCTGATGATGCAGGGATGAGAGCAAACAGTAAACAAAACGCAGCTGGCCCAGGAAAAACTCATTTCCCCACAGTGAAGGAACACAGGCAAACACGATGTGCTCAGAGAAATGAACTAACATGTGATTAAAATGACATTTAATCTTCATGAATATTTGCAATAAAATGAAACCTTTAATCTGCAAATATTGATTTTTCTATTTAGAGTTGGGAGTGTGGTATTTAACAGGAGAGGGAGTGGAAAAGATCAGCAGTTAATTTGGCTTTTTAGATGGACTTCTGTTTGCCAACCATGGGATGGACGAGGCAATAGTCCCCTAGTTTTTCTGGGGGAAATGTTTGCACTTTGGACAAAGATTAAAAGTAATATGATTAATTCTGGACAGAAGCATTGTACCCATATTGAAGAGGCCTCAGCTTCTGAGGTCATTGGTCCACTGCTTTCCAGGACCTTCCAGGCATCTGCCAGTCTTTGGAAACTTGCTCATGTAGTAAACGTGTGTGTGTGTGTGTGTGTGTGTGTGTGT
>CABHPP010135189.1:0-21064 GCA_902168425.1 Peromyscus attwateri | reverse complement strand
AATTTTTTGTTTTAATGAGAGTTACCTTAGTCATGGTGTCTCTTCACAGCAATAGAACAGTGATTAAGACAGTAGCCTCAGCTAACCTCAAATTCACAGCAATCCTTCTACCTCAGTCTCCCCCCAAGTGCTGGGATTGAAGAGGTGAGATACTGTGCCTAGCTCTGTATTACCTGTTTCTAAAATTCATTAATTTTGCTAGGCATGGTGGCACATTCATACCTTTAATCCCAATACTTGTGAGGGAGAGGCAGGCAGACCTTTGTGAATCAAGGTGATCCTGGTCTCCACAGGGTGTTCCAGGCCAGCCAGGCCTATATGGTGAGATCCTGCCCATCCCTTCCCTCCCTCCCAAAAAAGAGAAAACATAAACAAAAATAACAGTTACCTTTTAATACTTTGGTTATGTCAATAAACAGAAATAAGATGGGCATTTCTCAGCCTCTTAGAGACCCTAGAGGCATATGAGTGTCACGATTCCACAACTGAAGTGTTCTCCTGATGCTGCTTAGTGCTGTCTACACAAACTTACTGCCACTTAATGCCTGAGCTTTTGCCTAGATGACTCCTCTGAGAACATTCCACTTGATATGTTTTTTTAAACTCATTTTTAAAAATTTTCTCATTTCTAAAAGAGAATACACAAATCCAACTGAGAGTCAGCAAGAAAAATTTCTACAGATAAAACTGCATTACTTTTAGATGGGTCACAGTGACACATGCCCTTTCTAAACATAATTTTATTTTTCTGAGATTAAAACATAATTGTGTCATTTCTTCTCTTTTTTCCCCCATGTATCCTCTTGCTCTCTTTCAAACTCAGGGCTTCTTTTTCCTTAATTGTTGTTACATGTAAATGTAGATATCCTAAATATACAAATACAACCTGCTCAGTCTGTATAATGCTTCCTGTATGTATGTTTTTGGGGATGACCATTTGGTGTTGAATAACCAGTTGGTGTGCTCTTCCTTAGAGAAGACTGTTTCTCCCACCCTCAGTATTGCATGGTTGCCTGTCGTTCTTTTTATAGGGCTAAGGCTTCCTGGTCTTCCCCCAGTTCACTTCGGCATCCTGCTGTTGTCCTCGTTCAGCTCATGTTTAAGCAGTCATCTTGATGAGATTTTATGGGTGATCCTTATGACTAGGAGACATATTCTCACAGCCACCTTCCTGTTCCTCTGGCTCCTTCAGGCTTTCTGCCTCCTCTTCTACAGTGACCCCTGAGCCTTACGTGCAGGCATTGTATTCTAGATGATCAGTTGGGACCAGGCTCCACAACTCTGTATTTTGATCAGTTGTAGTTTTTCTGTAATAGTCTCCATCTGTTGCAAAGAGAAATTTCCTTGATTAGGGGTAAAAAACGACACTTATCTGAGGGTGTAAGGATAAATATTTAGACTATAGTCAGGGATTGTGCTGGTTTAGTAAATTAGTAGTTGAAGATTCTCTTCCAAGATCCAAGTCTTTACTAGCCCTGCATTGGCTAGGTTTCTAGTACTAGGCATGGTTTCCCTCTTGATGAATGTATCTAAGTGTAGCTGGTGTTTTCCTGCCTGGCCCACAGTCAGGATAAATCTCTTTCACCTGCCAGTCCCACAGCCGCTCAGACCCAACCAAGGAAACACAGAGACTTCTATTGCTTATAAACTGTATGGCCGTGGCAGGCTTCTTGCTAACTGTCCTTATATCTCAAGTTATCCATTTCTATAATTCTATACCTTGCCACATGGCTCGTGGCTTACCGGCATCTTCACATGCTGCTTGTCCTGGCGGTTGCTGGCTGGCAGGCTGGCAGGCAGTGACTCCTTCTGCCTTCCTGCTCTTTTAATTCTCTCTGTTAGTCCCGCCTACTTCCTGCCTAGCCACTGGCCAATCAGTGCTTTATTAGCAACACATTTGCCATACAGAACATCCCACAGCATCTAAGTCCATTAGAGATCTGTTGGTTACCACCAATATATGCATGCCACTACTTCATCCTTAGGGCTATCCTTAGGCTCTTCTTTGTGGTTCACAGGTATCATGACTGGGCAGGACTCTTGGTTGCTTACCTCCTTTGGAAGTTTAAATGGCACCTTCTGGTACCATGGAAGCTAGTCCTCAGTGAGGAGGCTTTCAGGTCAAACCTATCTTGGGTCTTCTGGGGCCTGTGTCTGAAGTGCATGATATCTTCAGCATTGGGGACTTATCTTCTGCCTCTGGGGGTCAACATGGCAACAGTAATTGTCTATAATGTTTTGGGAGTCTCTTGGACATTCCTGACCAATAATTCAAAAGAGGCTTTCTCATTCCAGATATTGGGGTTTTTGTTATATAGTCTATGGGCCTTGGGGTAAGGATAGAGCTGTCAGCCAAGATAGGAAAATTTCATCTAAACTCATGTGTGTGTGTGTGTGTGTGTGTGTGTGTGTGTGTGTGTGTACATTCACTTACATGTATTATGAGTATTTTGGATAGTTAATAATATGCTTTTGTCTTAGTTGGGGTTTCTATTGCTGTGAAGAGACACCATGACCACAGCAACTCTTATAAAGGAAAAACTTCTAATTGGGGTGGCTTACATTTTCAGAGGTTTAGTCCATCATCATCTTGGTGCAACATGGTGGCATGCAGGCAGACATGGTGCTGGAGAAGTAGCTGAGAGTCCTTCATCTTGACTCACAGGCAAGAGGAAGTGGTCTGAGACACTGGGCATGGCTTGAGCATGCCTCCACAGTGACACAATTCCTCCAACAAGACCATACCTCCTAATAGTGCCATTCCCTTTGAAGGCCATTTTCTTTCAAAGCACCACAACTTCATTATGACCTTTCCAGATATGCTACTGTTAACTTCCCCTCCTTCCTCCTTCTGTATTCATATCCTTGCCCCCTCCCTAACTGGAGCCCACTTGTTTCCCCAATTCCTCCTTAAACTCATTAGTACTCTGCTATTCCCTCCCTTTGCTCTCCCCAACCCCTCACCCTGCATTCGTTCCCTTTACTTTCCTGGTTGCTTCAGTTTTTCCACATTATATATTCATATCTGAAGATTTGGAGCCAGGAACCTCAGATAAGAGAGCATGTGACATTTGTCTTTCTGGGTCTGGGTTACCTCACTTAATATAATCTTTTCTAGTTATATACATTTACCTTAAATTTTCATTACTTCATTTTTCTTCACAGCTGAAAAGTATTCCATTGTGTGATGTACATTTGATACATTTTTAATGAGCAACAACCATGATATGAATCACCACTGCATGGATTGATGAAAACAATTATAATCTCTATTATAAATGTGATCCTGCCCTCAATAGAGTTACTATTCCCACAGACATGACCACACATACCGTTAGTGTGAAGTAAAAAAATGAATTAGTATAGTTCAGGAGTAAACAAAATTACTCAAATTCAGAAAGAAGATTGTTTTAATTTGATTTTTATTCCTGTGATAAAACACTGGCCAAAGCAACTTGAGGAGTAAAGATTTATTTCATTTTCTACTTCCTGATAACAGTTCATTGTTGAGGGAAATTCAGGCAGGAACTCAAGTCAGGAACTTGTAGACAAGAACTATAGCAAAAGCCATGATGGAATGCGGCTTACTTGTTTGCTTCTCATGCCTTGCTCAAGCTACCTTCCTTATACAAGCTAGGACCATCTGTCCAAAGGTGGCAACACCCAGAGTAGTCTGTGCCCTCCCACACCAATCATTATTTTTTTAAAAAAAAAAAAAAAAAGCTCTGCAAATCTTCCTCCAGGCCAGTCTGATGGAAGCAATTACTCAGTTGAAGTTCTCTCCTCCCAGATTCCAGTTCCTGTCAAGTTGACTAAAGCTAACCAGCACAGAGATATAAGTAAGATGTGGAGCTATGGAGAAAGCTTGCCCCATATGTCTACCGTGGGGAAGATGTGGGTTATAGTCACGAGGTTCCCTTTGGCCTCTCTACTGACATCCTGTTTCAGCCCTACCCCTTCTTGCTCTTCTTTATGACAAATGTGTTTCTGGCGAGCAGCGTGTGTGAGAAGACAATGCTCTACTCAGAGAAGCCGCAGCTGCCTTGTCCCTGCCTTTCTATTGAGTCCCATGCCAGTCTCTGCTTCATTTTTATGCTTTCGCTAACATCAGCACAGCTACTGTCTTGTGAATTCCGGCATCTTAACCAGCCCATCCTAATGGGAAATAACATCCTTTCCTCTAATCTAATACTACTAACATAAGACTGAAATGTGGCAAGTCAAACTTTACTAAATCGGAAGTAGAAGTCAGAGTAAAAGATAAGTGTGTGAGCTCTTAATTCTTTCAGTTGGATATCAATAGAGCCCTTCGACTAAGAGATGTTCAAGGGCACACAGCATCTAACTTCATTTCTTCAACCCTGTCACTTTGTGTATGTCTTGAAGAAATTATTCATGAAGAATAAAAGTTAATACTTTTAAAAATAAATGTCAGTTTCTTCACCTGATAGTTCCTGCCCTGACTTCCTTCAGTGAGAGCCTTACCTGGAAGTAAGACAAAATAAAACCTTTTTCCCCAAGTTGCTTTTGGTCATAGTGTTTTATATCACAGCAATAGAAACCCTAACAAAGTTGGACAGTGATGGCACATGCCTTTAATCCCAGCACTTGGGAGGCAGAGGCAGGTGGATCTCTGAGTTTGAGGCCAGCCTGGTCTACAGAGTGAGTTCCAGGACAACCAGGACTATACAGAGAAATCCTGTCTTGAAAAGTGAAAAAAAGAAGAAAGAAAGAAAGAAAGAAAGAAAGAAAGAAAGAAAGAAAGAAAGGAAGGAAGGAAGGAAGGAAGGAAGGAAGGAAGGAAGGAAGCAAGAAAGGAAGGAAGCAAGGAAGGAAAAGAAAGAAACCCTAACAAGACACTTAGAACTAGTTTCTGCTGCAGTAATGAAACCTCCCTTGTCTTGGACAATTTTGACCCAACAAAGTATTTTCCTGTTTAGATACAACAGCTGCAAACATTTATGAAGACTTTATTATAGACCAATTTACTAAACTCCTTAGTTTCGTCCCAACTCAAACCTTAATACTGTGAGAAAGGGGTCAGCTTAACCATTAGGAAGAGCTTCCTAAATCCAGACTTCTGCCTGGATGGACCTTTGTCCATTAATTGTAAGGCAGCTAGGGGCTATCAGAAGTTAGTTAGCCTGGGTTATGAAGAAACAAATGGGAAAAACAATATCCTACATGAGCAAAGTATATACTTTATATAATTGTGTGAGTCTATAAAAAGCTCAAATTAAGGCTCTCGGAATTCCTGAAAGTCTGGTTTTCTGGCCTCAGTCTGACGCTACAACAGACAGACTCAATGATGTCAGTGAGGGTTTTTCCTTTTGCATGTGAATATCACTTACCCTAGCAAGCACTATGTGATCTGTCTAAACTGAAGGGTTCGAGCACATTAGCTATGTTTACCTCCGCAGGGGAGGACTGTCGCTGATTCTGTATTGGCTTTTCTTTCTTCAGATTTTCTCACCAAGAATCTAGCACTTTTGAAGTTATACTAAAGGACAATAATTTTGAAATTATGGAAAGGTCCATTCAAGAAATATCATTAAAATATGTATAGAAAAGTTGTTCAATTGTTTATACATACATAAACCTGTATACACACATTCATACATTCTATCTTAGCTATCTATTTATGTGTAACAAACAACTACAAAATTAGTGGTCTACCTGGAAAATCAATAACACTTGCTATCTCACATTTTCTGTGTCTCAGGAATTTGAGAGCAATTTGCTTGGACACCCTAAGTCAGGGTCTTTCATAAGGTTACAGTTAGGCTGCTGTAAGGGGCTGCAGCTAAAGACTGAGGTTGAAGGACCTGTATGTCTCAGTCACGTGACACTGTAGGGGTCTACAGTTCCTTACAACATGAGCCTCTCCATATGCAATTAAAATTTTTCCTGATATGACCAAAGAAATAGCAAACCAATGGCCACAGTATTTGAAATGGTGCACATTATTTTATCAAAAGCTAGATGTCAGAAGGAGATCATTGAGCCTTGCCCAGTCACAAAAGAAGATAAACTAAATGGCTTCTGAAGGGAGTATCAGAGAGAGACTTCGTAGACTTTTTAAAACTCACAGATACTAAGAGAAAATTTTTCTGCAACAGAAAAATAAATACACAGGCAGACATACTTTTCTTCATCTTAAGGTTATTTCTGGAGTAGAAATAAAACAATTTTACAAAATATCTCTATTTTTTGTTTGTTTTCTGTTCTTTTTTATTTTTTATTTTAGTTATTAGCGGAGGAGGGGGGGGAACAAACAAGCATGGACATCTCAGTGTTCATGGGAAGGTCAGAGAACATCTTTCTGGAGTCATTTCTCTCCTCAACCACAGATTCTAGCAGTGGAACTCGGGGCACCAGGCTTGTGTGGCAAGCACTCTTAGTGACTGAGCCATCCTGCAGTCCCTCAGCTCTTTTTTACAGGAATTTTTAAGTTAGCACACAAAGTAATGGGCATAATGATGCCCTGTTCTCTCTTGCTTTTTCTTACATCCTGACCACAGTTTCCTCTCCCTCCTCTCAGTCTCTCCCGCTTCCTCTCTCCCCTCCACTCCTCCTCTGTATCTGTTTAGAAAAGAGCAGACCTCCCATGGCTATCAACAAAGCAGGGCATGTCGACTTGCCATAGGACCAAGCACCTCCCTTGTATTAAGGCTGGGCAAGGCAAACCAGTATGAGGAATAGGTTCCCAAGAGCCAGCCGAAGCATTAGGGGCAGCCCCTGCTCCCACTGTTAGGGGCCCACAAGTAGACCAAGAGACACAGCTGTCACATATATGTAGAGGGCCTAGTTTGGTCCCATGCCGGCTCCCTGGTTGTTGGTTCAAACTCTGTGAGTTCCTATGATCCCAGGTTAGTTGTTTCTGTGAGTTTTCTTGTGATGTTCTTGACCCCTCTGGCTCTTACAATCCTTCCTCCCTCTATTCATCGGGATTCCCTGGGATCGGTCTAATGTTTGGGTGTGGGTCTCTGCATCTGTTTCTATTGGTTACTGGATGAAGGCTCTCTGCTGACATTTGGGGTAGTCACCAGTCTACGAGTGCAGCAGAATATCGTTAGGCATCATTACAATGACATTTTTTTTCCCTCTCCAGTACTGTTTGGTTCTATCCTAGGCCTCTGGGCCATCCAGCCTCTGGGTCCTGGATCTCCAGGCAGTGTCAGGGATGGGATCCCTCTCCTGGTACGGGTGTGAGACTGGACCAGTCATTGGTTGGCCACTGCCACAATCTCTGCACCACCTTTATTCCCACCTACCCCCGAACATTCCATAGACAGGACTGGCTGTAGGTCAAAGGTTATGTGGCTGGGTTGGAGCCCCAATGCCTCCACTGGAAGTCTTGCCTGATCGTAGGGAATGGCCAGTTCAGGCTACGAATCCACTACTGCTAGGAGTCTTGGCTGGGGTCATCCTTGTAGATTCGTGGGCATTTGCCCTGTTTGAAGTTTCTACCTGACCCTGAAATGCTCCCCTCTTTCCAGTCATATCTTTCAGTACTCTCTCCTTCCATCCACATGCCACCCTGATCTCTCATGTTCCTGTCCCCACCTGCCCCCAGTCCACCCAGGAGATCGCTTCTATTTCCCCTTCCCAGGGAAATCCATGCATCCTCCCTTGATTCCTTCTTGTTGCTTAGCCTCTCTGGGTCTGGGGTTGCAGCATGGTTATCCTTTACTTTCCAGCTGATATCCACTTACGAGTGAGTACATACCATGTTTGTCTTTCTGGGTCTGGGTTCCCTCCCTCAGGATGACACTTTCTAGTTCCATCCATTTGCTTGCAAACTTCCTGATGTCATTGTTACTTAGTTTTCCTTCATCCCGCCCTTCCCTCCTCCCCATCCTTCCCCCTTGCTAGCCTTTCCCTCTTCCTAATAATCCCCCCTTATTTTATACTTTTTAAAAACTAAATTTTTCTTTTGATTGAGAACTTAAAATTTTACCAAACTTTTAAGTTTACAGTCTCAAATGTTTGTTGCATTTCTTCTCAAGGATTTGGTATTCATTGGTAGTATTATAGTCTTTCAAATTAAATTCTATCTGGTTGTTTATTATTGCAGCACAGAAATCAGCATATGCTAATCTTGTGTCTCTGTGTTCTCTCATTATAACAAATATTTTCTCTAATTCTTTTGGAGTTTTCTTTATAAATATCTCATCACTTGAAAACAAGGGCAGGGTTGTTTTTTGTTGTTTTTTTCTTTCTGTCTTTCTAATCCTCATACCTTTGTTTTCTCCTTCATTGACTATCACTTTGGGCTTGGAACTTCAGTACCACTTTGTGTAGAAGTTATGAGTTGCACATTTTTGTTTCATTTTTAAAGAAATGAGAATGCTTCCAAAACTTCCTCATAATGAAAAATGTGTTGTTGGTTGTGAACTTAAGGAAATTTTCAATTTACAAAAGGTTTAATCATGAATTCAAAATTATAGTCAGGCTTATCAAATGTTTTTCTGCATCTAGTGAAATAACATAATAATCTCTTCTGTGAATGTTGCAAATTATATGTGGGTGTTTTAAAAACCAAACTATCTCTTCAATCTTGAGTTTCAATAACCTATGTTAGATGCTGCTAACATATTACTATAACATTTTATCCAATTTGTTATCTCTTTAAGACTTTTACATCTATAAGTTTAATTAAATAGGGTTGTATTTTCTCTTAATTCATTTGTATCTGGATTTAGATTATTAATTTTAAGTATATCAAAATGACAAATGTTAATGAAGAAAAATAATTTTTAAAGGAACTAGGAGTTGTGTACAAAATACATGACTGACATAGGTTTGGTGTCCCAGATGTATAACTAATCCTCACAAATCAACAAGAAGATCTGCTAGATATGGTGACACAGTTAGAGTACCAGCACTCAGGAGGCTGAGGCAGGAGGACTGCTGGAAGTTCAAAGCCAGGCTGTTCTACATAGTAAGTTCCAGGCCCACCAAGGCTGCACAGTGAGACACTGTCTCAAAATGAGCAAAAAAAAAAAAAGGGGGGGAGATTGAGGGAGGGGGGGAGGGAAGGAAGGAAGGAAGGAAGGTCAAATAACCAAAACCAAGTGTTCAAAGGTTGTAAAATTATGTTTATAAAAAGGACAAAACCAATAGGTATTGAGTATGTGCAAAGGTCCTTTACTTATAAGATATGGAAATTTAAGCATTTATCATGTCCCATTTTAAAACTCACAGGAACAGCAAAACTTTAAGCAAAATATGAAAGAAATAAACCTTTCTTGATGTTTTAGTGTTGGCAATGCAGAAAACCAAGGATTTCACCCCTGCTGGGGGAGTGTAATAGGAATTATCAATATGTAGAGCAACTTGGAAGCACTTACTGGAGTTAAAATGTCCTTGTCTAGTACCCAGTGACCAGTTCTCCGTGATACATGCTCCAGAAGACAGTAAAGTGAGAAGTAAGCACCGTTCATTTCCATCGGGAAACGCCCATGTAAACTGTTAGATGAATGAATGCATCTGCAGGTGTCTAATTAGTACATCACATTACATTTACTTACCTATTTCCATGTAAGCTGTTAGATGAGTGCATCACATTACACTTACTTACCTGTTTAGTGTGTGCCTGTAGGTATGGGGGTGAATGTACCATGGCACAGACGTGGAGGTCAGAGGCGCCCTTAGGAGTCTGTTCTCACCTTCTTCCATGTGAGTTCCAGAAGTCAAATGCAGGTCCTCAGGCTCAGGGCTGAGCTATTTTACTCACTGAGCCATCTTGCTAGCCCATGAGTGTACTCTTCTTAAAATAGAATACCCAGTCAACAACTGAAATGTCAGTCGGAAAATATCATATGTCCTGTGGTACCATTCCTGTAAAACTTGAAAAAAGGTTAAAGTGTGTGTGTGTGTGTGTGTGTGTGTAACCTATGGTTACAAACAAATACTTATGAATGATAGATGGAAAAAGTACTGGTAACTTCATGAGCCATTGTGCAGAGGAAGGACTAGGAAGCCAATGGGGTTTCTACTGCAGCATTAAGTGTTCATTTCTACAAACTAAAGAGCAAGGACAAATATTAAAATTTCTTCAACTGATGGTCCAGAGTAGTGGAGGATTTTTATATAACTCCAGCTTTTCCATTTTTTTTCTCTTTTCTTTTGCATGTTGTGTACATGTGTGTGGATGCCTATGTGTGCATGTGTGGAGGTCCAGGACTGAGGTGGAGTTCTCCTCCATGAGTCTCCACTTCGTTCACTGGAGCAGTAGTTCTCAATTTAACCCGAGGTTTGCCCATCAGTGAGTTTAGTTGTCCAGCTTGCTCTGGGAATCCTGTCTCCCCCACACTCACTTGGCAGTCAAGGGGTCCTGAGGTCCAAACTCTGGCCTTCATGCTTTCATGCAAAGGACTTGACCCATGGAGCTAACCTCTCCACTCTCATTTTCCCTATGAAAAAAATTTCCCCCATCATTTTAAGTGGTCACGAAAAAGAGAACCTCTCTGTTTCATCAGCATCTATGTATTATTGTCCTTATTGCCCCAAAGTCCACTCTCCATCGGCTCTGTATCTGTGTGGCTGAAAACTCCGGGCCTGTTTTATCCTGCTTAACACGAAAGGATAAATAGAAGTTCATTTAAGGTTCTTCCTAGCTCGAATATTCTAGGTTCCTTCCCTTCTTCATGCCCTGTTCGCCCCTTTCCCTTTCAAAGGTTCGTTACCTGAATCCAGTGTCAATCGATCACGCCTTTCTCTTTATGTCTCTTCTTCTGAAAAGTTACTAGGAGGCATTTAATTGAGGCATGCAAAGCAAACAAGCTTCCCAAAATCCCAGGAACAGTGTTTTATCTTGTGTTGTGTTGTGTTCTATTTCTTTCTTTCTGAGGCCTCCAATTGCCACTTAATAGCAAAATCCTAAAATTTCATCCGTCCTGTTCTGCCCAAAAGAGGTAGGTGTAAGGGTCGCAACGCCCTGCAGAGAAGTGACTCTGTGGAGCTGGGTGCTTCTGGGTTCTTAGCTGGCTGCAGACTCTAGGATAGGAGCCAACAGCTGAGTTAGGAACAGGAGCAAGCTAGGGCGCTGTGGGAGGGACAGGTTGTACTTTTGCAGTTTCAGGGAAGGATACCCCTGCGCTCTGAGTGAGGGGAGATTGGGCTGCGGGTTGGAAATATCGTACAGCATCCGCACCAGGAGCAGCCAGGGGGAGAACCCGCCCCCGGTGAAGGCGGAGACCTGTGAGCTGCATCCTGGCGCCCAGGGTACCCAGACCCGCGGAACCGGCTCCCTCCATCTCTCTGGCGACCTTAACGGCAGGCAAAACGGCAGGGGAGCCTGGCCAGGTGGGAGCCGGCTTCCCAGCCCCAGAACCTTCCCTTGTGCAGATATGAGCTACCAGCAGCCGCAGCTGAGGGACCCACGGCAGGTAAAACTGGCAACCGGGGCAGGAGCTGAACAGTTCCCAGGCTGGGGTCTTGGTTTGGCAAAAAGGAGGAGGGGGCTCTATCTGACTTCATCCGACCTACACCTTCTTAGTAAATACTTTTCTATAACCTCTTTAATTTCATGAAATCATGTGACTGACTCCCAACAGACCCCATACTCTGGAATTAGGTCAAGGGAGTTGGGCAGCCAAAAGTGCAGACTTTCGGATAAACTTTGTAAAGTTCTTTTGAGTGACTAGCCTTTCCTGTTTTCCCTTCTTATTGTCATATTATTAACGCCATAGGAATTACTTGATGTCATTTCTATGTTTGAATCATGCATTGCTTATTTATCCGGTATTTTCCCTGTTCAAGCTGGTAAACATTTAATCATTCTTTTATCTGTTAAAATAGAGAGAAACAGACCTGAGTGACAGAGAAAGCCTGGTCTCCGGGCATGAACACCAAGGGAAATCGTGTCAGTCTACAGCTGTGTTCAACGTAGTCAATTCTGTTATAGGATCTGGGATAATAGGTAAGCCATCTGTGGCTGCTTGGTTCTGTTTATGAAGTTAAAAAAAAAAAAAACAAGCTTTTAAAACTGTTAATATTCTGCTAGCAGTTGCTGGTTGTTTTTAAAAGAAAAAAAATTTTTTTTTGATTGACTGTGTTTCACTCCACAGTAGACAGCATTCTGGGGGAGGTGGGATGCACGGTGGACAGGGAAAATGGGCTTTTCATAGATTGCCAGGTCAATTGATCATTTCATCTAATGCATTTCTTCCTTTTTTTCTGAAGTAGAATCCATGACTTAAGTCATATTAGTATCCGTATGGAACTTCCAGATTCATGTATCCGTAACATGTACAAAAGTTTAAGAAGAGACTTTAACAGTCCTATGAAAAATTAAACTAGACAGTATTTCCATCCCTACCTATATGATGTGAAACTTAAAATGTGAACTCATGAAATATTGGTTTTGCACATCTAGTCATTAATACAGTTAATTTACAACAGTGCTTACAATTGCTAAGAAAAGAATAGTCCATGTTTTTCCAATAAATTAGAAGCAAGGGACAGTTTCTTTAAAAAGTGAAAACTTTAAAGGGTATTGCAATGCAGTAATACAAGCAGGATTCTCCAGCATTTATTTATTTTTTTTTATTTATTTTTTTTTCGTTGGGAAACATTCCATTTCTGAAAAGGCAGAGAAACCAAAATCCTGTCAACTGCAATGCTGACCAAATATGTAACTTTTTGCTACAGCATTTTCATATTTTTATCTGCTTAAAACTGTAAGTTTATCCAAGGAGTTGCTTTCTTTTCTTAATTTGTATTTATCATCTATTTATTTATTGTTTTATGTGCATGTGTGTTTCGACCGCATGCGTGTGCACCACCTGCACACCTGGTGTCCACAGAAGTCAGAAGAGGGTGTCGGCTCTCCTGGAACTGGAGTTAAGGATGATAGTGAGTCACCACGTGGGTGCTGGGAAATGGGTATTTGGCAAGATCAACAAGTGCTCTTAACTGCTGAGCCATCTCTCTAGCCCCTGAGTTCATTTTCTTATTTTTTTCCCACAAGTTTATGTGCTTTCTGGCTTTACATTAATCCATGTACACATATTTTAAAATGAACAATAAATTGGAGAGTCCTGAGTTGGAGCAGAAGCGAGCAGGGACAAAAGCTTGTTTAAAAGCCTGTGTCCATGCATCATGGAGTATGGACAGTTGAACTTGACAGAATTCTAGGATTTATTCCTGGTATGAATACTTTCCAGGTTAATGCAGGTCAGTGGTGTTAAAATGTTCCACTTCACTGCACTCAGCAGCTTTGTTTTAAGGAGAAATCTTTTCTGAAAAAAAGAAATATTCTGGACAGAAATGTTTAAATTATTTCATTTTGAATATTTTGTAGTCTATAATCTAAAATTATCCATATCCACAAAGCAGTAAAAAAAATAATTTTATGAACCCCATTTAGCTTGAAAAGAAGTAATTCTGCATTCCTGCTCTTCCTGTATTCTCTCGCTTTCTACATGGTTCCTCCATTTTGGCTCCAGAGTCGGTCTTCCCTAAGAGCCCACAACCATCCTGCTGCCTTCCACAGCAGCATGTGAGGAAGGACTGGGTGTCTTTGCTCTCCATGGAGTCCGGGGCACTAACCGTCACACTGAAATAAGCCTTGTTTGTGTAAACTGGAATCACCTTGTCATTGTTGCTTTTGAATTCTTCTTCAGTCATCCCGCATGCTTTCTCTCTTGACGTGCCATTAATTTAATGGCATTCCATTCTGGAATAAGTGCCAATCTGCTAATATTTGATTTAGGACTATTTTGTCCCGTGTTACAACTTTTTATCACTTACCTACATAATTTCTTTTACTTCCTTCCTATGTAGGAATTGTGAGAGATGTTCGCATTTCTATTTGTCATTTTAATGTGAGGGTTGGGGCATTTTGTTTTTCCAGGGTTGCCTTATTCAATGAAGCAAGCTGGATTTCCCTTGGGAATGCTGCTTTTATTCTGGGTCTCATATATTACAGGTAAATAGCTGCATATCCCTGTCATTTAAATTGTTCAATGGCGTCTTTACCTACACAAATATACCCTGCAATTGGATCTCCTAGTTAATTAAGAAGTTCATCAAAGGGTCCTAAGGAATTTAAGCATCACATCTGAGGAGATTTACTTTTTCTTCCTAATCCTTTAAACAGATTAGTAAAAGTAGCATGTTCTATCACCAAGCCTAAAGCTGGTCATGTGCCTTTTTCACTTCATACAGAAAGCGGTGGATGAGAAACTCATTTCCAAGGCTGGCAATGACTGAGAGGACACTGCTCCACAGTGCACACGGCAGGGTCGGGCTGGCTGGCAGCTGTGCGCAGATGAGCAGCCATGGTCAGCTGTTTGTGTAGGTCGTACTGGGGTCTTGGTGTTCATGTAGCAGGGCTGGCCCCTTCTCTCCTTGCCAGTGATGCCTGGGTGTGCTCTGTCTGCCAGCGCCTTCCTGAGCAACAGGAAGCTGCTTCTAAATTACCACCCACATGTGCCCCACTCCTCCTCATGGCAATTTAGGTTCAGCACTCGGGATCACCTCTCCTTCCCGTGATCCTCAACTCAGCCCGGCCATTCTACCAGGCCACTTCATGAAACAGTGCCTTGCCTCTGATTTAGGATCACTGTGAAGGAGGCAGCAGTCATTCACAAATGCAGGGGCCTCTGCTTTGGTGACAGCTAGGAGTGGTAATCTAGATAGTTGCCTTGAACCAGCTAGCGCAAAAGCCCCGAGCTGTCCCTCTTCTGAACCTGTGGCCTGGGCCTCAAGAAAGCCCCCTCCTGTGAGTTTATACACTCTCCGCAACTCTTATTTTCACAAGGGATTCAGACTGAAAGTCTGAAAGCCGGAAGTCAACCTTTTTGTCTCCACAGGGAGAGGGTAGGGCAATGTGAGATACAGGTGGGCTCCAAAGATACACCACCAGTCCTGGGGTGTTGCTAGTCTACCTCCTGGCCGCCTGTTTCCTCTGCCTTATCCTTTGATTCTAGGAAGCGTGTGTGTGTGTGTGTGTGTGTGTGTGTGTGTGTGTGGTGTGACCCACTGAGTTGAACTATATAGCTGCTTGTATGAGTAGAGACAAGGGTTATTAATAGAACATGGACAACTTATCAGTGGCTATACCATGGAAGAAAATGACACCCCCCCTTGCCCAGCCACCGTTGACTGTCCATAGCTCCACAAGAAAGGGTGGGGTCTCATGAGCCTCTCCCCCATGGGCATGATGGACTGTTGATGAACCCCTATCTTGTGCAGGCTGTAAAAAGCTCATGAGTGCAAGTGTCCAGAAGACACTGTTTCATAGCCCTTCTCCCCTTCCTCCGGCTCCTGCATTCTTGGGCTCCATTTCACCAATGTTCCCTGAGCTGCAGGGGCAGCAATAAAGATGTCCCACCTAGGGTCAAGCACTCATCATTCACTTAGTCTCTGCATTAACTGTCTCCCACTGCAAAAAGAAGCTTCTCTGACCCCGACTGAGAGAAGCATAATCTATGCCTATGAATACAAGTATCTTTAAAAAGCCTTCCCATTTTTTTATTTGCCCGCTTCCTGGTCAGTGCTGGCAAATATTTAATTTCCAGCCAGGTATATTACCATTGCTTTAGTGCATTGTGAACACATAATTATAAATCAGCAGGCAGAGAAAATTAAACATCTTACCTGTGAATCAGGATTGGAAGAAAATGAATAGTTAGTACACTCACATCATATTACATGTAAATAAATCACCCTGGAAATAGCATGTTCAGTTGCTGGTGTACCCATGGTTACAGTCTTGCCCAAGTCATGCATTGCAAGCTCACTATCAGTAGGAATGACTAACCCATTCATTTACTGACGTCACCCGAATCCTTGAATAATTTTAATAAATAAAAGATTCCCCTCACAAAGGTCAAACAATTTATATCTTAAGATTCATTTCCTTTTTTATGTTTTAAGAGCAAAATCTACAAATATAGTGTACTAATTTTTTCTTAATTAACACTACAATTTTTTTTTTAATGGAATGCTACATTTTTTTTAATTTAATGCTACAAATTTCGCAAGTGCTACAGAATCTATCGTACAACAGAGGGATTAAAATCTTAAGCTTTGGAGTTAGGCTGGAATTTAAATCCTGTGTCCTGAAACCCGTGGTCGTTATTATCGATTTGACCCTATGGAAATTACTTAGTAACACCACAATTAAACCGTGGCTTGTCTCTAGATCTCTTTGAGACATAAGCTCCTATCCAGGCTGGCATCAAACGTGCTGTGAGGCAGAGGACGAGCTTCACCTTCCTCCTGCCTCCACCTCCGGACTGCTGAGATTACAGGCACGGGCCGTCAGGCCAGCCTAGTCTTTGTGTTGCTGGGGGTTACACACAAGGTTTGTACGTGACAGGCAAGCACCCTGCAACTGAGCTACATCTCCAAACCTCCAGACTTTTTCTTTGCCTGTGTTTGTGTATGTTATTGGGTCTCACTTTGCAGTTCTGGCTCACCTGAAACATGCTATGTAAACCAGGCTGGCCTCAAACTCACAGAGATCCACCTGCCTCTGCCTTGAAAGCGGTTAAGGTTAAAGGCCAGCACCGCCAAAGCCCGCGCCCCCCCACCCCCCCCTTTTTTTGTTTTTTTAATATTTTTGCCTTCCTAAAACCTCTAATGAAGCATTCAGATCAACAGGTAGGAGTTAGCTGTTCTTCTACTACAAGCAGATTGGAGACAAAAATTCAGAGAGGTGGTCTTGTACTCGAGGTGTGGTGGGTAATGGCTTTGGGAATGAAAGGAATAGAAGAAGTGAAGAACATTCTGGAGTCCAGGGCATCTGAACATTCTGCTGAGATTTTTCACAGACTGAAGAAAAATGGGCACAGAATCAAATTCCAGTATACGTACACAAATTAGATGTGGACATTTTAAAACTGGGACATCTACGAGATCTCCAAGGGAAATCTCTGAGGGACAGCTATGAGATCTCCAGGTATAAGGCAGCTGGGTGTAGGAATCTGGAGTTTTGACAGTGGGAACTGAAAACGCACGTTTACGTTTTACAAACGTCTGTGAAAACTAGAGCAAGGATCACATACAAAATTGGAGCCCAGGCTGTGAGCACAATAAAACAAGTTGGCAACAGCCAGTGTAAGTACCCCAGACCTTAGGAAAACGACCAGAAGCCATGCTGTTAACAACCTTGGAAGATGGGTGAATCAAAGTGGAAACTAAAACAAACCAACAAAATAGCTTTTTAAGAGTTACGAGGCTGGAGAGATGGCTCAGAGGTTAAGAGCACTGGCTGCTTTTCCAGGAGGTCCTGAGTTCAATTCCCAGGTTCCACATGGTGGCTCACAACCATCTGTAATGAGATCTGGCGCCCTCTTCTGGCCTGCAGGCATACATGCAGACAGAACACTGTATATATAATAAATCTCAGAGAGGGAGAGAGAGGGAGAGAGAGGGAGGGAGAGAGAGGGAGGGAGAGGGAGGGAGGGAAAGGGGGGGGGAGAGGGAAAGAGAGAGAGAGGCTGAAGAGATGGCTCAATGGTTAAGAGCACTGGCTGCTCTTCCAGAGGACCTGGGTTCAATTCCCAGAACCCACATGACAGCTCACAACTGTCTGTAACTCCAGTTCCAGTTAGACTGGATTCATTGGAGAACAGGGATCAATATTTTTTCCCTTTTTATTTTAATGCATTTCCAATTCACTTAAAAATATGAAGAAATCAAGGTGAATGAGAATAAAAGGAGGAAGGAAAATAGGTACCAAACCTTGGCATACATTTGTACCTAAGACAGCTACCAAGTCTTTTAGTAATGTGAGTTCAAGATAAATGATAAGTAAGAGAAAAATGATTTGTTTTTTGATTATTTTGAGACAGGATTTCTCTGTGTAACAATTCTGACTGTCCTGGAACTTACTCTGTAGACCAAGATGGCCTTGAACTCAGAGAGATCTGCCTGCATCTGCCTTCCAACTGCTGGGATTAAAAACATGTGCTACCACTGCTTGGGGGAAAATGATTTTTAATTACATAACTTCTGTATATTTATATCTTCAACTTTAATTCTAAATTTGAAATGAAATAATTACAATGTAAATAATTTTTTAAAAAATCCGTGAAGTGCACTCTTATCCATAATAGCTTTAAAATGAAGTCACTGATTTTATTTTGTTCCAAACCAAATGCTCTGAGTCTTATATATTTATGAATTCTAAAATACTCACATCCTTTCTCACCACAGTGTTCACAGGTCGAGTACCTGTGTTATATCTCCTGTGGTGGAGTCACAGCCTCATAACAGTGGCCACATCTTTGGGTTAGAAAGTTACACATAGCCCTGGTCTTGGGCTGTCATACCTGCCTGCCCTGTCCAGGCCATCACCTGGATATTTGAGGATATCTGCATTGTGATTGGAAAACATGTACCTAGAAGAGTATGGTTTCAAGAAAAGTGATGTTTTATTGAAAGTTGTGAGCCTTGTCATGGTAATACTGTACTGTTGAAGCTCTTCTCCTGGAATTCCCCTTTTCCCAGGCTGGGGATGAGGCACCATTGGTACCGTGATTGTATGCATGAAGCCTTGGTTTCAATCCCCAGCACTGTCTGAAACCCAGCATCACTACTCTGGAGGCAGTGGGTCCTGGGAGATAATAAATAATCAACGAGGGAACTCCAGTCTCATGCAATAGCAAACTTTATTCAGAGCATCAGACAATCTAAACACTGGGGGTTAAGAAAGGGCGCATGAGAAAAGTTCTCCTGAGCTCAAGCTGCATGTAATCACAAGGACAAGCTGCACGTGGCAAAAAACCACGCTTTCCTAGAGAGGCATTACAACAACCAGTTGTAATGAATAATCTGAAGCAAACTCACTCCTAGCCACTATACTTGAGAGGGCCACAAAAACACATTCCAAGAGCAAGTCCATGATTTTGAAGAAACTGAAGTCGCAAGACCCTTGTCTTGTTTTCTTACCCCTTCCAGGACTCCATTCTTGGAGGGTGTTCCCACACCCCAGCAGGGTGGCACTTGCCTATAATCTCAGCACTCAGGAGGTTGAGGCAGGGAGATTAGGAATTCAGGGTCATCCTCGAATACATAGCAAGTTTGAAGCCTGCCTTGGCCACATGAAACCTTGATTTAAAAATAATTCTCTTTTTCTTAAAGACAATTCAGCCAAAACATGCAAAACCTTTGTATCAAATATTTTTGACATGATTTGTGTTTTGTTTTGCTAGACTTTTCCCTCATTTTATTGATAAAAGGAGGAGCTCTCTCTGGAACAGACTCCTACCAGTCTTTGGTTAACAAGACCTTCGGCTTTCCAGGATACCTGCTGCTCTCTGCCCTACAGTTTATGTACCCTTTCATAGGTAAGATAGCTGTGAAGACACATGCTACAATGGTTGGTACCCACATAGTCCTTTCTGAGTAATTAGCAGCTTTAATAGGCATTTGAGAGTTATCAAAGATTATTAGCCGTTAAGTCTTTTCCAAATTAAGTGTTTGCCTCTTTAACAATTTTCTTTCTTATTTTCTAGTACATTTTACTGATTCTGTAAGAATTTTTTTCTAAAATAAAATAGGGTTTTGGTTAATGTTCTGGTTTTCCTTACCTGGTGAGTTCTCTCTCTCTCTCTCTCTCTCTCTCTCTCTCTCTCTCTCTCTCTCTCTCTCTTCTCAGATAAATGTGTATATGCATATATAACATATATACACACACAAATGTCACACACTCACAAACACACACATACACATGCATGCACAAACATATAGACACCCATGCACAGACACAAACACACATATATACACACAATACACACACATACACACACATATACACACACACACACACACACACACATAGACATATATACAATGATTTGGGATTTAAAGTGAGTGAAAAAAACTAATAAGTCTCTCTTAAGGCTTAATATAGTTGATTTTTGTTTTGTTTTGTTTTTTTTTGAAACCTAATGATTTGAGGGAGCCATGTACCAATATTTGTACCACAGTGATGAAAATGTCACCCACATCTTCTTAACTAGATAAATGTTCAAATAAATTAATGACCAAAGACTTCACTTACAAAAGATCTTATTAATTCTTTGAGAATTTCAAACAATGTTGACTTCATATTTTTTATTAAAATTAAAGAAGCTACAGTTGAAGTAAGTCCACCTGTTTCCACAGAAATCTATAAAGATATACTTCCTTCGAAAGTCTTGCATTTTCAAGTGGAGGCTTTGTGTGTGTGTGTGTGTGTGTGTGTGTGTGTGTGTGTGTGTGTGTACCTTCAAATCTTACTATTATTATCGGTTCTTAGGTTTAAGCAGCACATGTCTTCCCAAAAAGATGCTTGGAAACTAGGCCTCAACAACAAAATAAATCACATTTCAAATGAGTGTCAAAACTCAGTGTTCCAGAGCATTCCAGGAGGAACGAATTTGTAAAGTGAAAATCTTCCTGAAGCTCAAGCTGACACTCTGGCATCAATCTATCGTGTTCTCCTTAGTCTGTACACACTAGAAATTATATGCAATGCGTGTTAAAAATTATGTCGAGAAAGTAGTAACGGCCAGTGTTCAGAATATGTAAGATAAAAAATATGTGCAGACTTACTAATGACCATTCTTGTCACTGTATTTTCAGCCATGATAAGTTACAACATAATAACTGGAGATACTTTGAGCAAAGTTTTTCAAAGAATCCCAGGAGGTGGGTAAAAATGAGAAATGTGATGAGTTTAAATAAACTTATGTTTCATAGTTAGAATGTAATTCATAATTTACAAATGAAATGTTTGAATGTGGAGTTGGACTACCTCACAGACCTTGCAGTTCCCAGGATCCATGTCCATCCTAGAACACAGACTTAAATTAGTTTTTAACTCATTTTTCAAAGTAGCTATTTTTCTCTAGGCATGGTGGTACATGTCTTTAATGATCCCAACACTCCAGAAGCAGAGGCAGACAGATCTCTGAGTTCCAGACCAGCATGGTCTACAGAGCGAGATCCAGGACAGCTAGGAAACCCTTTCTCGAAAAACCAAAAAGGGAAAAAAAAAGTTGCCATTTTCGTAAACTTCCATTTGATTTCTCTCATTGGAGTTTTGCTTTTTTTTTTTTTT